>CP137684.1:1892813-1895313 GCA_037976565.1 Mesocentrotus franciscanus | reverse complement strand
AGTATGATAAAAAAATATATATATTCATACACATTTTACGCATTGGTTAAGGATTTTGTGATTAGTGAAAAAAACAACGTTTTTAACAGTCAAACGCCGTTTATGCCTTCAAAGTGGGAAAATAGTATATAGCTATGCCTAATATACGTCATGTAAGAGGAAGAAGGAGAAGGAGAAAAAGAAGAAGGAGGAGAAGGAGGATATAATCTGCCTGGTTGAGGTTTTTTCTAGTTAACATTCTTCTATGTAATAATAATAATAATAATAATAATAATAATAATAATAATAATAATAATAATAATAGGGAACATATTATGTAACGCGCCAATTAGTCTGTCAAAATTGACACTCCTGGCACAATTGTGAGAAAATGGTATAATTGTGGACGTACATCTAAATAGGTAATTATGTGGGCATACATCTTTAAAGAATTCTATGACCTAATCTGGTACAAAAATGTAAAGCCCATAGAGAATTCTACGAATTTATATGCGCTCTATAAGCACTTTCCATCATTATCATTATCATGAAATTCAATGTGTGTGTGTTTTGTTTGTTTGTTTCGTTTGTTTCTTTGTTGTTGTTTTTGTGATGATAATCCTATTATGTCAAGATATTATTTCAATGACAATTTGAATTATAATTATGATTTGTTCTCAATGCAGGGTTCAGCTGTGACGTCACTAGAGAACGAGGAACTTGCCGAATCAATCGCTAAAGTTTTCAGTGAGCTACCGCAGAGGGTGCTATGGAGATATAAAGGAAAGAGGCCCCAGAATGTGGGAAACAACACACTCATATCTGATTGGCTACCACAGAATGATCTACTAGGTAATGATCCCTGCCCCCTTAACAGAAGTTTGTGTAGGATATAACAATCATTTCCTTGAGATTATTCATGTATCGATGACTTTATCTGTTGGTAGGTCAGGCTTGCTATTATTAGAGTCAGGAAGGAAACGGTAAACCCTCCAAAGTGGAAAAAGTTTAAACATAGGAAAGTAGAAAAGAAGAGAACCGAAATGACGAAAGTTTGAATTAAATCGGACCAATGATAAGGAAGTTATAAGTGTTTGAAATATGAGATCACTAAATCTTTACGAATCTCAAATTGACATTTTGTTCAGTGGATTGTGACGTATGCAAGGACTACTCTCCCGTTTGTCATGTACACCAACACAAATCTGCTGTCCTCCTTAAGAGCTTTCTCCTTCGGGTAGGCCTATTAGGTTTTCTGATATTTAGATATTCACAAATATCCTTTCATGTTCAGACAACCTCATCTCCTTGTGATCTCCATTTCCATTCTTGCTGTATTCTGTTCTGTAGAGCCATAGCCCATAGCGACATACCATTATGCCTGTGTTATGCGCTATACAAACATTTTTGAATTATTATTATTATCTCATTCTCGTGTCTCTGTGAAACTTTTTTTCTGTATTCGTTACATCACTTTCAAACAGGACACCCTAAGACGAGAATGATGATCTACCACGGCGGGGCAGCAGGGGTCTATGAAGCCACAACTCATGGCGTCCCTCTCCTCATCATGCCGCTTGCTGCTGATCAGATGGGTAACGCAGCCAGAGTAGAAGCCAAAGGATTCGGACGAGCCGTCGATAAGAACACATTGACAGAAGACGAGTTTAGGGACGCTGTCAAGGATATCCTGACCAACCCAAAGTAAGATTTTTTTTAAACGTAGTTGTCTTTGACACGATCTCAAAGACTTTGGAGAAATCTGCTTAAGGTCAAGTCAATCTCACAGAAATCATGTTCCGATCACGTAAAGGTGTTTGGAATATTCGGACACATCAATAGGTTGTCGCCTGGCTGGTAGAAGGGCGTTAGCTCGATTTTCAGGTAAAAATGAAGCTCTAAGCAGAAGGGCGTTAGCACTAAGTCGCCTCAAACTTTTATAAAACTGACTTATTTCCGAGAAAAAATTGTGGCCGTATTCTACTATAACATTTATATTAGTCTTTTAAGTTTTAAACCAATTTTCGGGATGGATAGCAGTTTAAATATAAAACAAAGCGAATAATTCGAAAAGTAGTTTTCGAGTCGCTCGCTCGCTAACGCCCTTCTGCCAGCCGGGCGACGATTGTCTGTCTGGTGATGATGAATAATTAGGCTATTGAAATCGGTTTAGGGTGTTTTTTTTCTCGAATGTCTTTGTGATCATGCTCTTTGTGGATAGCTGTGATCATAGATCAGCTCGAATGCAAACCGCCATCAACTTGGCCGTTCAAGGTAATGTTATTTTTTGGTTTGGTCTTTTTTTATAGAATATATGGCCTGGGTGTAGGCGAGTAAAAACGGATCGTAAAACAGAAACTGGATATTTTTAAAGCCCCTCTAAAGTGTTGGGAGCCTAAAAGTCGCAAAAATTGATGACAACATTTCATATCAATGTTATAATAATGTGAAAGAGGATGTTATTTAATACACAATTCTGCAAGGATTTTATTTTAAAAATGTGTTTGAAGCCGAATATTGA
>CP137684.1:1881876-1892313 GCA_037976565.1 Mesocentrotus franciscanus | reverse complement strand
AAATTATGCCTTAGTTTGCTCTATTTGTATGAATATTGAAAGAAATTGCAAAATATCATGGCCATGGGAAGAATAACTGACCATGGTTAGTTAATCTTGGGTAATTAATACTATTCAATGGTTAGGATACTCAGGAGAAGGGATTTATAATTGGATTTATAAATCCCTTCTCCTAATCTTCTTTCTAGTATAGAAACATATATACTTAAAAGGAATTTTGGGTCCTCTTATTTATCTAGCTTAAGAAATATTAACAATTTCTGGCAAATTTGATTTCTAGACCATTCTAGATGCATTTGACTTAAATAAGTCGAGTTCCAAAATTACTTCATGAAATTACTATCATGAAAGCAGAAGGGAATCCATCACCACTTTTAAAACATCACAACTCTCTTATAATACTGTTATAGACTAATTTAGACTTTAAACAGGCTTTTCTTTCACATGTTCAGGGTGGTCCACAAACAAATATTCAAACATGTAAAATTGGAATGTGGAATCAGTATGAACTGATGTACAAATGACAAAGTCTCTTGTGGCTGGGGCTCAAGGGCTTGTTTAAGGGTTCTCAGGTTCCTAGATGTATTGTAGTGCAATATGTGCCATCTATTAAAATGAAGCATTTTCAAACAAGTTTTATGACTACTATTTCGAAAATAATTTTTGGTTGAGAAGGACTATTAACCTAGTGATGATTTTCAAACTTGTACACTCACAATTCAAAACTGTTGCTGCTACATAGTTTAACCCCTTGTGTACTTACAAGTACGTGGGAGTTATTGGCAAAGGGTAAAGGAAGGTGTTTTGGAGAGACTTTGTTCAGTTCTGCATTCAAACTAATTGAACAATTAAATCTCACATAATCTAGCTGCAGATTTTTGGGACTACAATGTTCATGTAGCTGCACAAATCTAGAGTCAGTATGAAATTTACAGAAACACTTGTATCTAATCTAAAAATTGACGTTTTGAGACAAACTTTTACATTTAGTGATTTCTTTCTTTCATGCAAGCACCTAAAATAACATGGCCCATATTCTACTACAATTATAACATAATGCTGGATTTCATGTACATGTAGTCCGAAGTCTAAGATATCCTTTTGTTCTAGACAAACCCATTGATTTATTTAGACTATCGTTTTGTTTTTCTGGTACAATTGTTTGAATTTAAAAAAAAGATGGCCATAGTCAGTTTTCCACCTTTAATAACGAGTTGCGGACGCCCCCTCCCCTAAGGGTCCAAAGAAATTATTTTTAAAAAAAAGGAGAAAAAGAGAGAAGAATGACCTTATTACAATTAAAACAAAAGGCACACATAAACCCTATATACCCTTCCTGAAAACTGACCCCCAAAAAAAAGGTTTCCCAAAGGGGCTTTAGCAAATCTTATGTTATAAGATATACATATACATGTATGTACCTTACTTCTTTGGAGCAAATTCTGTAAAAATGTTTTTAATGCTACAGTGTCCTAAAGCTTTGGGTTCATATGCAGTTTAACTCCATATATATGCACGTGTTTGCACAACCTACCGGTACATGTAATAAGTAGATTCTCACTGGAACTCTTAAAAATGTAGCTTTTGAATAATATTATTCATGTTTTGGCATTTCAAAGGAAAGTAATCAGATGCCCTGACTGGGCTGGGCTGCACCTCCTAGGTCTAAGTTGACATATTGTCCAAAATACATGATGTTCTCATGGTTAATTTCGCAGAACCATGTCTATCATGCTTAGATCCATGGGTACATGCACGTTCTTTTCTCCGGCTCGGTGTACAAATGTCAGAAGTAAAGACATAAGTCAGGAGAAAAATGTCAGTTTTATTTGCTGTGAGAGATCATGCGCAAACTCTGAAATTGACAAATTCATGAGCAACATATCAGAAACATAGTTTTACTGTACAATTTCATAGAATCATGAGACTGCTTGTATACATGATAATATTGTTTGAAGGATATTCCGACATTTGGTGCGGGATTTATAAAATGTGTGCTGGCATACACTGTATTCCAGCAGGTACATATTCGTACAAGTCACCACGAATTTGGCAGGAAAAAAGGTTTTAATTTGAGGACTTAAACTGTATTTCTCTCACGTTTAAACCAACAAATAGAATAATTTCTGCCTTTCGAAACGTACTGCATAAAAGTCGAAAGCACATTACAAAAACCTGGCTAGATATGTCTCAACGTTTACTACGGTACATGTAGGCCTAGCTACTACCGGTATCTGACATTCTTCAAGTGAAGCTTTGATATTGTTTGTTAAACTTTTGTAATAAAGTATTGATGAGGGGAAAAGCATCTGTGTCTTTTTCTTAATATTTTCTTGTCATAACAGTCTTTGCTGAGATGAACATGAAGATGGCCGGGTCTGATGACTGAATTTGTGGAATTTCTGTGCGATCTTTATAACTGATTCCCTGTTTTATCTCATTCAATCTTAATATTCTATGTACTTACTTCCTCAAAACCAAATAAACATCAAAACATCAACCAACTGAGAAAATCGAAACAAATGTTAGAAATTCATATATGAAAACCTGATCACAAAATATAAGTTTCAATTTTTTTCCACATTGTACATCCTCAGGACATGTACAATTAAGTACAATACACCACAGTGACAGTCATTTATAAAATATACATTATGATATGGAAGAAGGGAATATAATAGACTAGCCCAGTAGCTTACATCTTGAAATTTTGTGTGATAAAGTGCTTAGATATTATGACGGCACTAATTCCCCTCCCCTACATTTATTTGTACCTCTCACATTTTACATCTGACATTATTACCTTGACATTTTTACCTCTGACATTTTATTTTAAACCTGGCACCGTCTCTCCATAAATGAAATTCTAGTCATCCATTGTATAAGGGTTTTTCACGGGTGCGGGGGGTATAATTGTCCACTGGGGTTATTTTCCGGGAGTAGTTTTCCTCTGGGTGGTTGTCCTCGGGGTGGTTGTCCTCGGGGGATTCTGGGGATTGTCAGGGGGTGATTGTCCTGATACGGCTTGTAGGGTATCACAGCAGTGAAAAAGTACAAGGTTAGTCAGGGTTATGGATAACCTTGCACTTGTGTCAGAAGCCATGTATGTAGTTTAATACACATGTACTATGTAGGACACTGGAGCTGACATTAACCACACCCCGGAACCATACACATGTAATTGAAATGAGCCATGACAAAGAGACTATAGATATGACAGAGGCTGAAAGTTCCATCTGACCAAGGGTCCATAAAAGTGTCTGGTATGGGTTCCCTTGTGGCCATAACTACAGTGGATTTAACTGACGATTTTGCCACAATCTGGCAATAAGTTTGTCCCTAGTTTTTCTTTTTCTCGGCTTTATGTCTTGATTAAGAAATCAACAACATCACTGGAACTAGGCCTATATCTTGTTCTCCTACACTATAAAAATAATATTGAAAAATGAAAATCAATGTTAAACTAAATAAATATAAGGACTTACCTGTCAGGTTTTCGTGAAGCTGCTGAGCATGATGAGACGGCCAATCACACTTGGAATGCACAGACGTAACCTCCCCTCACTATGCCATATGACGCACTTCAGTCTCTGTACAAGACGGTCAGTGGAGCCAGACGTAGTCTATTCTCAGAAGAACATCCGTCAATATGTCTATGCTTCTATGCACCCTGATAATACAAATACAGACAATGGGACATGTATGATGTGCCAATCTTTCGAGGTTTATACTGTGCAATGAGAATAAGGAGACCTAAGATTTTAGACATTTTTAAAGATTCTTGTATTATTATTGGATTCAAATTGGGATGAAATTTACATCAATCTACTGCAAAATCAATATTCTGCATTAATTTTTAGTCTACGTGTAAACTTTGGCCTATACCCTTCACAACTAAGTAATAAATGTCATTTTAAACTACTAGAACAACTCAGGACCTAATCTAATGACATGGTTGATTTGGTTGAACAAAATCATACACTGTACACATGCATCAATAATCCACTTCAAAATAGATCTATGCCTTATTGAAATTTGTGAGTCATAACTTCAACTTCTGAATAAACATGTACAATCAGGGGTGGCGATTTCTTTTCATGACCGGGGACGACATGCGAGGGACGAGGAGCATATAGCGAGAGAGGGGCGAAGGTGGCGGAAATTACTACCCCTCACAGGTTTTGAAGTTTTGTTGTATTACAAAAATTACATTCCTTAGCAAAACCATAGTATAAAAACAAGCAATATACTTTTTCAAACTGCACTTTTATTTTCTACAATATGCATGTGTACATTTTGAAGGATAGTATGCGAGGACCGTAGCAACCGAGTGAGAAGATTTTGCATTTGTATTAGTCTAAACGCTGCTCTCTTGGGCCCTCCAGAGCCTAAAAGTGTGTTGCAGTCTTTAGTCAGTGTTTAATTGTTATACATTTTTTTTGGGGGAATTTTTTAAATTTTCTGGGGAGGACGATTCCCCCCTAAAAAATTTGGGGTGTCCCCCCGGGATCGGCGCCCCTGTGTACAATCCTGGGCCGGGCTGTACTCTGAAATGTTATCTAATTCAGCATTTTCAACCTCTTTTAGGTCATGCACAGCAACCTTTTACGAAACAATTTTTTTTGTGTAACCCCAATCTCAAATTCAATTACAGAAGAATCATTTTGCATCACTCTGACACTGGAGGAGGGGAGTTGGCTCAGTTGGTAAATCCTCTGCCTGTCAAACCAAAGATCGTAATTTTGATTCCAACAAGGCGGATGACTGAAGTCCGCCTTGTGTGTTAACGTGCCACTCCCTGTTTCTCCCCCACTCCGGGAACGGAGGGACCGCATTCATGTTCCCAAAATCTACGGTAAAGGGTACTTTTCATGCAACAAAGTCTGGCTCGTAATACACAACATATCGGCCCGTATTGACTTTACACACCGGACTTAGGGGTGCTTTCAAAGGGAGGGAACATGCATACGCGTACCCTAAATAACACTGAGTGGGGGGTCACAACCTTTGCATGGTAAGAACCCACTGTACTATTTGTATAAGAGTAGGGGAAAACCCCGGTGTAGTGGTCCCCCCAATCAGTTACACTGGGAGGAGAGGCCCAAGAGCAAGGGTTACAGTGATTCAGTTCGCTTTTCGCCTTTCAGGCACAGGTGACGCTAATAGGCCTACTTAATAATAATAATAAATTTTACTTAATAAATAACACACTACATAAAATACAGAATTAAGTGTGCATGCACCTGGCTCCTGAATACTTGAATACAAAAATCATTGTATGCGGATATTCTGCCATCTCATTGCCTAGAATTATCCATAATGTTGCAAGTGAGTAAAATTAACATGCATGGTATAAACAATGATATAAATTTGGCACCACGCTGTAAAATAGAAGGCTATTCGGGCACTTAATTCACTGCCTGAAAGCATCATGTTTTCAAAAGGTTGCAAGGAGCAAAGCGAACGAGGAAGAAAGACACTTTATTATCTTTAAAACCTTATTTCCTCATGAAATGTATGCACTCTAGTGGTTTCTAATATTAGTTTTTTTTTATAATCAAAACAAACATGTTTATCACACCCCTAGAGATGTCTTGCAGCACCTCCATGTGCCATGGCTTCCTGGTTTAAAAACGCTGATCTAGATCTATGTTACGGAAAATGATGTTAGTGTCACAACAACCTGAAATCCTGTGGAAGTAACAATTCTACACACATGCCGTATATCCGGACAGGGCGGTTACCTGGACAGTTGATTTCAAACAGTAATTCAAAGAAGTTCACATACAGTGTTTTATAAATCTTTGAATGCCATTGGCATGGAGAGGGTCACATTGGCTTAGCCAGACATGCAATGAACAAGTACACCTGCAAATGTACATACAAAATGAATGAGCAGTAAAGTGGCTTATGTCATGAGAATGCCTTAATTGTGCAGCATAACACCACCCCAGGTAAAGGAAAGGAGTTCAGTGTAAGTGTTTAACTAAAATGTAGCTTGAATATGTCTATGTCCCCTGGTTCTGCCTGGTGCTGGTCTAATTGACCTAAACTTATATTAGAAAAGGCAAAGCTTCACACTTCAGTCTCTAATATCGATTGTTGGCGCTAATCAAGGGCGTCAATCCGAGCTTGAGCATGGGGGGCAATTCGTGAACAAATATTCAGGGGCAAATCAGCGGGGGTAAGGAGAACACATTTTTTAACGTTTTCTTTAGTAGTTCCTGGTGGTGCCCGTTCTTTTCTGACAAAACATGGGGGGACATTTAATATGATGTCCCCCCCCCCGGATTGAAAAATCGGGGGTGGGGACATGTCCCCCTTGGATTGACGCTAATGAACTATTGCCAAGTTTTGCCCCACCATATAGGTGCATGTGCAACCGTGTGCTTCATTCCATCATGCACATGCATGTATTCGTTTCTCATTCCCACTCCTTATACTGTACACACAATTTGCATGTGATGGAATGAAGCAAGCCGGTGCGAAAGTACATCATTATAGTGCCGATAATTTTTATAGTAGTCTATATAGACCCTTTTAATGAAAATTAGATCTCGACCTATTTGCTTTCAAATTTAGAGTCTTAATCATTGTTTTCTAAATCAAACCAAGACCAGAAAGACTGGGGCGCGGAGACAAAACTTTATGTGTCGGATTGTGACAAAAGTCAGCCATTATCCACATCCCCCAGTTGTGTGTAGCTACAAACAGTACCGTCTGTGTACGGAAAAGGAGTCAGTTTTATTAAAGAATTCCCCATACCAGATGGCTATTTCTGTTTATGCCTGGTCCTATAGCGGGTGCCACCACCCCCGGCGCCCCTTTCTCAGCTCCCATTACAAATTAACAATAACAAACATGATTACATACAG
This sequence comes from Mesocentrotus franciscanus, assembly GCA_037976565.1. Classification (NCBI taxonomy): domain Eukaryota; kingdom Metazoa; phylum Echinodermata; class Echinoidea; order Camarodonta; family Strongylocentrotidae; genus Mesocentrotus; species Mesocentrotus franciscanus. The sequence goes on along the minus strand of CP137684.1, from coordinate 1,885,438 downwards.
TGACAGCGAGTAGATCCATCATCAATTAACATTAAATTAGGCTGTAGATCTACTGCATGTAGACAGTGATTTTTTCTACATTCCAGACATAGAATTAGATCAAACAGATTTTAAAGAAACTCACGTTATATCCTGTGTAAGGCTGAGATATTGTCGTCTATACTGCACTGCTTCTCGCAGGTACCGTGAGTGGATCTACCACAGTTCGTTTACATGCAGCAGCCGCGGGCTCAGCCGGGTCAGGCCTCACAATCTCCGTTGCTCTCACTGTGAGCTAGAGCGACCTCCCTATTAAGCCCTGCATGCAGGTTTCCTGGGGCTTTCGCTAGCCGGAATTCCGGAATTTCGCAGGTCTTGATGGCATGCATGCAACGTGGGCAATGCATGCGCGCGTATACCTACGCGGGAGCAGCCTTGTGTACACGGAGAATACGATTGCCAACCTCCCTGGATTATCCTGGGAGTATCCAGCAACTAATGACCAATAGACGCATTGGAGAAGGAAAATCCAGGGAGAGTGCACTGCGATCTCCCTGGATTAACCATTGGAGAGTTTGTGGATCAGGTGGATATGAATCTCTTGTTTGCACAAAGCAGGACTGATGCATTTTCTTCAATTCCAATAGGGTCCATTTAGCTCCAAACGTTTTGATATGAAGGGTGAGCTTATTTTCGTATTAGGCCTAGGCTATATTGTAGGGCCGGGGCACGATCGGCCAAGCGCTCCGTCCCTTCTTCCCTTGGTGACAATTTAGCTCAATTAAAGGTAAAGACCAGTTTTGGAAACTTCGCCCCTCTCTCAAAAAAATGAAATGGAAGCTCTCATTACCAATCATGTGAAAGAATATGTTTTGACTAATACGTGATGATACAAATGTTGCCGGGAAAGTCGGGAAACCGCCTACTATTTGATATATTTTGTAAATTATTATATCTATTGGGACCAAATAGATATCGCGCACGTGGTCGCGTAGTCCCATATACATCTTTCTGTGTACAGTGCTTGTAACTTTACCAAGACGGCCAAATTTCTTATCATTTTTTATGATTCCAAAACCTTGCAGTACACACCAATACTTATATGCTAGATGATCAACCTTTTCTGATCGATTCCACAACGTTTCTTTCACAATGCAATCGCATGACCAGAACTGGCGGCTTCTTTAACTTAGGGATTTTAAAAGTGTGTCCCCCAAATGTACGTGCTAATGCCAAGGTGATGCCCTAATTTATTCAAGAATAATGGCTCAGACAATGGAGGAGTTTTCAAACTCGATCAAGACAACTGCATTTACATTACCAAATGTCATTCATGTTAGAAAAGAGACATAATTACCATAATTATGTGCTATGATGATGATGTTTTTATCACCCCTCATGTCCCCCTCCCCCCAAAAAAAAGAATAGAATTCTCATAGCAGCCAAAACATGTGCCCCAATTTAAAATGACTGAGAGGAGCAATTTTTTTCTTGATTTTCCCCCAAAACGTTTTACAGTTCAAAATTATTACAAGTCTTATTCATTCTTTCATTATGAGATTGTGCTCAAAACCTCATCAGGATTAGTTATCTAATTTATAATATAATAACGAGATGTAATCTGTTGCAAATTGACCTCACAAATCTTACATTTTTAAATGAATCTTTCTCCCGTCAGACACAACAGTATTAGAGCTCAAGTAGTGTCTTGGACTATGTAAAGATAAATTATTGAAGATCATTCCTGATAATTGTGTTAATTACAATGCAGGGGCCCGGTATAGCAATGTCTGACATTGTATTTTCTTTTCACTTTGAATTTACCCATTATAGGTGCCCTTGTTTTTGCCTCCCCTCCCCCCCCCCCACCCTTTGAGCTGTCATGTCAGCACGGCTGGTATGACCCCCTCTCTCTCTCTCTCTCTCTTTAAACAAATAATGTAAGCAATGTCCGTCAGTAAACCTGTATTCGATGTTTTATGAGCTGTAGCCCATCATGTATCCCAAGATAATGATACTACTACTACTAATAATAATGATAATAATAAATAATAATAATAATAATGGCAGGGTTCTTGTTTAGCGCTCATAATATCTGTCTGGCTCAACACTCAGTTGGCTTAAGTTTCCAAAAATCACCCAGGCTTTAGCATCGCTGCCATTATATGGCACTATTAAATATCAAAGAATTAATTCCTGCCAGGTACCTGGCCAGTTACCTCACCTGGATGGGGTGTGGCAAATGTAGATTAATGTCATGCTAGTAAAGGACATATAAAGTGCCGCGGCTGGACATGATCCAGGAACCATAATTTATTGATCCACCATCCAGTGACGTATCTGCAAGACCGCGACATCCTACGACGACCCCGTACAGGTACCTCATGGGCATGCCAAGACTGATATTACAGGCCTACACCCCCATGAAATAGAATAGGAGTTTTGAAAAATAAATTCAATGAATAAAAAAATCTATTAAAAAAAATATATATATATATATATATATAAAAACTTCACTTGTTGTCAAGAAACTCTCGTGTCCGATATATGAGATGGCGCACTTCACAGCAATCAATCATCGCCGTCGGTCGGACGCGAGTGCAGAAAAAAGAAGAAGGGAGTGAGTGCCCCGGAAGTCGGAGCGCTGGCCTGTCCCTTGCCTTGATCTAATAACATCTCCATCCGATGCCAGCCTTGGCTCAGAGCATTTTTATCTATTTCAATTTGTTTATATATACTTTTACCCGTCATGAATGTTTGTGACCTGAATGCACCCCGGCCCTCTGTCAAATGAATGGGTTATTGATCCCTTATACACTTTCTACAACAAAATAATGTCTCTCCGTGAACGCTCCTTATGAACGCAATGATAATTGATGCAGGGCCCTATTTTATAAAACTCGTTATCAATAATAATTAAGTGTCACATTTCTATAACAAATGTGCTTTCAGCCCATCAAATGCAATGACTTTGTACAGTAGCTTATAACAGTTGTTGTGTACTTACGTGCATAGTAACTGTTCAATCGCATTCCCCTATTATTAATACATTTCCTTTGATATAGTTGCCGGTCAGGACTTTTTGGGGACCTGAATGCGACCCCCGATGAGAATCAATCCTTGCATGATGCGCGCCACTCATAGGCGAAGCTCTCTACAATAGACCTACATCCATTTTTTGGCTATCAAATCGATCTACGTGCACTGCATGCCTGACATGATCTTTGCCCTTCTTTTAGCCTATGAGGATATTTGGTTATCACATATCAATGTCAATAGGCCTAAAAATATCGCTTTACAAATTCGCGATGAGGCCATACATGTCACTTCCTCCCCTCGTATTGTTTGCACACACACAGAGAGGCATTGTATATGCATATGCATATTCGTTTCTCTGTTTGATCATGGACACGACCAAACAAAAAGTTTGTTGCTCTATATTTTCACTGAGGTCATGACGTGTAGTGATTTGACATTGCCAATCTGTATATCGATGACTGTTTAAGTGGATGGTGGAGATAGCTATGCATGTAGGCCTACACATCATTTATAGATAGGAGAATACACTTATGCAATCCTGTTC
>CP137684.1:1824376-1876876 GCA_037976565.1 Mesocentrotus franciscanus | reverse complement strand
ATTCAAGATCATAAACAAAACATTATCACTTACATATTAGCGTTGAAGAGATATTCAAATTTACAAAGCAAGATTTTTGTCTATACCGCTATTTATTATTATCACCTAGTATGTCACCAAAGTTGATTTTTTAGGTTTTAGTAATTTAAACAGAAATGCTACTTAGGTATGACTTGACATAATTCTTTGGCCAACTCTAAAACTTAATCTCCTGTATGTCTGGTTTTATCATTTCAGGAATTTGAAGAATTTGTCGAAGGTTCGGGTGAACATGGAATCATTATTTTCACATTGGTGAGTATGATAAAAAAATATATATATTCATACACATTTTACGCATTGGTTAAGGATTTTGTGATTAGTGAAAAAAACAACGTTTTTAACAGTCAAACGCCGTTTATGCCTTCAAAGTGGGAAAATAGTATATAGCTATGCCTAATATACGTCATGTAAGAGGAAGAAGGAGAAGGAGAAAAAGAAGAAGGAGGAGAAGGAGGATATAATCTGCCTGGTTGAGGTTTTTTCTAGTTAACATTCTTCTATGTAATAATAATAATAATAATAATAATAATAATAATAATAATAATAATAATAGGGAACATATTATGTAACGCGCCAATTAGTCTGTCAAAATTGACACTCCTGGCACAATTGTGAGAAAATGGTATAATTGTGGACGTACATCTAAATAGGTAATTATGTGGGCATACATCTTTAAAGAATTCTATGACCTAATCTGGTACAAAATGTAAAGCCCATAGAGAATTCTACGAATTTATATGCGCTCTATAAGCACTTTCCATCATTATCATTATCATGAAATTCAATGTGTGTGTGTTTTGTTTGTTTGTTTCGTTTGTTTCTTTGTTGTTGTTTTTGTGATGATAATCCTATTATGTCAAGATATTATTTCAATGACAATTTGAATTATAATTATGATTTGTTCTCAATGCAGGGTTCAGCTGTGACGTCACTAGAGAACGAGGAACTTGCCGAATCAATCGCTAAAGTTTTCAGTGAGCTACCGCAGAGGGTGCTATGGAGATATAAAGGAAAGAGGCCCCAGAATGTGGGAAACAACACACTCATATCTGATTGGCTACCACAGAATGATCTACTAGGTAATGATCCCTGCCCCCTTAACAGAAGTTTGTGTAGGATATAACAATCATTTCCTTGAGATTATTCATGTATCGATGACTTTATCTGTTGGTAGGTCAGGCTTGCTATTATTAGAGTCAGGAAGGAAACGGTAAACCCTCCAAAGTGGAAAAAAGTTTAACATGGCTTAAAATGACAAGCCATGCAAATCTTTCTAATGAATAAACATAGGAAAGTAGAAAAGAAGAGAACCGAAATGACGAAAGGTTGAATTGAATCGGACCAATGATTAGAAAGTTATAAGTGTTTGAAATATGAGATCACTAAATCTTTACGAATCTCAAATTGACATTTTGTTCAGTGGATTGTGACGTATGCAAGGACTACTCTCCCGTTTGTCATGTACACCAACACAAATCTGCTGTCCTCCTTTAAGAGCTTTCTCCCTTCGGGTAGGCCTATTAGGTTTTCTGATATTTAGATATTCACAAATATCCTTTCATGTTCAGACAACGTCATCTCCTTGTGATCTCCATTTCCATTCTTGCTGTATTCTGTTCTGTAGAGCCATAGCCCATAGCGACATACCATTATGCCTGTGTTATGCGCTATACAAACATTTTTGAATTGTTATTATTATCTCATTCTCGTGTCTCTGTGAAACTTTTTTTCTGTATTCGTTACATCACTTTCAAACAGGACACCCTAAGACGAGAATGATGATCTACCATGGCGGGGCAGCAGGGGTCTATGAAGCCACAACTCATGGCGTCCCTCTCCTCATCATGCCGCTTGCTGCTGATCAGATGGGTAACGCAGCCAGAGTAGAAGCCAAAGGATTCGGACGAGCCGTCGATAAGAACACGTTGACAGAAGACGAGTTTAGGGACGCTGTCAAGGATATCCTGACCAACCCAAAGTAAGATTTTTTTTAAAACGTAGTTGTCTTTGACACGATCTCAAAGACTTTGGAGAAATCTGTCTGCTTAAGGTCAAGTCAATCTCACAGAAATCATGTTCCGATCACGTAAAAGGTGTTTGGAATATTCGGACACATCAATAGGTTGTCGCCTGGCTGGTAGAAGGGCGTTAGCTCGATTTTCAGGTAAAAAATGAAGCTCTAAGCAGAAGGGCGTTAGCACTAAGTCGCCTCAAACTTTTATAAAACTGATTTATTTCCGAGAAAAAAATTGTGGCCGTATTCCACTATAACATTTATAGTAGTCTTTTAAGTTTTAAACCAATTTTCGGGATGGATAGCAGTTTAAATATAAAACAAAGCGAATAATTCGAAAAGTAGTTTTCGGGTCGCTCGCTCGCTAACGCCCTTCTGCCAGCCGGGCGACGATTGTCTGTCTGGTGATGATGAACATCACCTCCCTGATTAGGCTATTGAAATCGGTTTAGGGTGTTTTTTTTCTTGAATGTCTTTGTGATCATGCTCTTTGTGGATAGCTGTGATCATAGATCAGCTCGAATGCAAACCGCCATCAACTTGGCCGTTCAAGGTAATGTTATTTTTTGGTTTGGTTTTTTTTTATAGAATATATGGCCTGGGTGTAGGCGAGTAAAAACGGATCGTAAAACAGAAACTGGATATTTTTAAAGCCCCTCTAAAGTGTTGGGAGCCCCAAAAGTCGCAAAAAAATTGATGACAACATTTCATATCAATGTTATAATAATGTGAAAGAGGATGTTATTTAATACACAATTCTGCAAGGATTTTATTTAAAAAATGTGTTTGAAGCCGAATATTGATGAAAGAATACAGAATTTATGTTTTGTGTTGTACGCAGAAACCTAATTTTGTGTTCTTTCATCAATATTCGTCTTCAAAAAAAATTTATTTTGAGAATCCTTGCAGAATTCAGAAATTTTGCCATCAAATTTTGGGGGGCTCCCACCACTTTAGAGGATCCAGTTACTGTTATGACTGTGTTAATATTGTGGCAGAGCGACGAGTTGCGAGCTGAATTCAAAATTAGTAGTTCATCTCATTGAGTAATAAGTAATTATATTCCCCATGGGATGAATACAGAAACCACCCTGTTCCAATAGACAATTTGTTAATAAATAAATGACGTTTCCCCTCCCTGCTAATCAGTTAAAAACATTTTAAAAAGTGAAACATTGATGGTTTATGTTATATGGGGACCATGTTCTAGCTCCATGCTCTTACAAGCCCATGCAGCTTTTCTAAGGTCTCCACTTTCTTTCATTTGGATTATATATCGACTTAAAATTGCACTTAAATTGTTTTTTCTTATGCTGTTTTTTGTTATATTATTATATGTAAAAATGTTGTGAAAGAAAGAAATAAAATGAACCTTGAACCTTGAGCCTTAAAGATAACGTTGAGTTATGGTCATGCGATTGCATATTGTGAAAGAAACGGTGTGGAATCGATCAGAAAAAGTTTGATCATGTATTGGTGTGTACTGCAAGGTTCTGTAATCATCAAAATGATAAGAAATTTGGCCCGGCCAGTCTTGGTAAAAGTAACAAGCACTGTACACTGAAAGATGTATATGGAACCACACAAACATGTGGCATAACAATGTGGTCTTCATTTTTAAGCTGTTAAATGTCATATTTAGAATATGAAGGCATTTGAAGAGCCATGCTTTTCAGGGAACAATTATTCTCTGATATTCTTCCACACTAGCTTGCATAATAACAATGAAAACGCTCACAAATTATTTTCACCTCTTCCCAGAACCATGGAACTAGAACAACCCAACCTTCTCGTTAAGATCGAATACGTGTGCATTGTGATGATTACACGGCTAACCATGATCCTAATTATTGTTAATTTATTTTGTAGATATCGGGCCGGTGCAGCGCGTGCATCAGCCATCATCAAAGACTCCCTAGCCACGCCCCAAGAAACCGTTCTCTACTGGGTAGAACACATCTTGAAATTCGGTGGTGATCATCTTCGATCTCGAGCTCTAGAACTCAACTTCATCCAGCGAAATTCTATCGATGTCGTAGTCTTTATCGTTCGTTTTCTTAGCAGTAATGTTCACCCTGCGATGGATAATATGCAGCTGTTGCTGTCGAATGTGTGAGAAAGCAAACAAAATCCAAGAAGGAATGAGTTGTAGACTACACTTTTGTGAATTTTCATGTCAAAATTATCTGATTATCTCATCATTCTTAAAAGTTATGAGGAAGAGCATTACAAAAGAATATTACTCTACGTTGAAACAATAACGATAACAGTTCTTTTCCGTAAATATTTTTAAAAGTGTACCATTCGAAATATAACGGCATGTAAAATCTCTCCCCAACTGCCATCATGTCTCATGTAATGAATTTGCCAAAACAAAAGACTGGTGAATAGGCTATGGAACAATATAATCAGTCATGTAGTAAGACTGATTTACTCAATAGTTAAATAACTTGTGCCCTTTTTGTCTCGCCTGCGTAGCAAAAAGCGAGACATAGGCGCCGCTTTTCCGGTGGCGGCGGCGGCGACGGCGTCAACATCAAAAACTTAACCAAGGTTAAGTTTTTGAATTTTTAATATAATTTTGAAAGTATAAGTTCTTATTCAATGAAACTTGGACTAAAGGGTTATCAAGTATCCCCAATCATGTGAGGAGAATTTCAGGTCACAAAGTCAAGGTCAAAGGTCATTTAAGGTCAACAAACTTAGACCATGTTGTGGCATCATCATCAAAAACTTAACCTGAGGTTAAGTTTTTGAATTTTAAATATAATTTTGAAAGTATAAGTTATTATTCAATGAAACTTAGACTAAAGGGTTATCAAGTATCCCCAATCATGTGAGTAGAATTTCAGGTCACTAAGTCAAGGTCAAAGGTCATTTCCGGTCATCAAACTTAGACTATGTTGTGGCATCACGTTAAGATCTTGAATTTTTATCGTAATTTTGAAAGTATACATTCCTATTCCATGAAACTTGAACATAAGGGTTATCAAGTATCACCAATCATGTGATTAGTCTTTTAGGTGACAAAGTCAAGGTCAAATGTCATTTCAGGTCTGCATATTCTTAGTCAATATTCACTTCAAAATGCTGATTAGATTCAGAGGATTTCATTTTGGGGGCCTGCTAATGAGCCACCCTGCCTATAAATAATGTCCCTACCTCAATTTTTCATCATATCGAATTGCGTAATGCAGGCGAGACCGCCGAGAGCGTTTCAATTGTTTTTTGTATATCTCAGCATTTAAATAGAAGTAGCTGCATACCGATTGTCCTCTATCTATTCTTCTCTCTCTCTCTCTCTGTCTCCTGAAGCAAGTCAGTTTTGTCAGTTTTCGTAATTGTATGCCATTGAATTCCTGTTGTTTTTTTGCCTGTTCATACTATCATATTTTGCTATTGCTGTAATCATAAGTTAAAGAGCTGCATGCACTTCAATCGCACGCTTACACGCTGCAGCTCTTCTGCACTTTGCCACGTCAATCGTTCCCAACATTTTGTTGCATAAATGGTGGTATTCATTGTGATTTGAAAAAAATATTACCACTATGTACAACATTTTCATATTGTTACTGAATATTATTGTATGAAAAATGCAGAAATCAATAAATCAAATCAAATCGAAGCAAATTTGTGCAACAAACGCCGAACAGTACAATAAGCAAATACACCTGTTTACTACTAATGCAATTATGTATGTTTCTAGTCCATAACCCTTGGTTTACCAACCATTTCATTCACCTGTTATGAACATGATAAATAATGGCATCTCTATGGATGGAATCCACGCTGCATACATTAGTTGTTGCTATATCGGGCAAGCCTCTGGCAAGCTTATTATTTGTCAAGAGAAGCTTTTGTTCTAAATGTACGCATAAAATAGGACTACAGTACATTAGTGCTCCACAGCTTTAGTACAAAGACGAGTTTCCAAGTTTATGCTGCTTAACATAATGATTGAAAAGAGTATAACTCAATGAAATCAGGGGTGTTTCACAAAGACTAAGATCGAATTAAGTTGGACTTTAACTATGGCAGGCGATTTATGCCCTTAAAAATTAATGAACCACATGTAAAATTAGAGGAAAAATACCTTAGAAATTATGATCTTTAGATAATGTTTTTTTCCTTCAATAATAAACTATCAAAAAAATGTGAATTCTTTAGATTTGTGACGTCTCTTGGGAAACCAATGGTGAGAGCAACCAGTGGCATGAATGGCCTGCCATAGTTCAAGTCCGACTAAAGTCGATCTTAGTCTTTGTGAAACACCCCAGGAATATTTCCCGCAAGATACCTCGTTAATGCATCATTCAACACATTGTTTATTGTACTATCAAATATCAGGTTAAAATGTAAATGTGCTTTACCACTCATCAGACAAGTTTAATTAGTGTGAAACTTGATTAAAGTTAGAATTTGCTTTAGTTTGCATGGTGTAAAGCATTAATCTCAATGACTGAAATATCTTTTTGAAATGAATATAGAGACAATATATGCAATGAATAAAATTATATCATCGAATATGAAAATGTACGGCTCTTTGTTTTTTTAAAGAAAAATGTATCACTCCTAATTTCCTGGTATTTAAAAATTAAAGCATTTTTTTTTTAAATCTCCAATTTAATCTGTAAATGTGCAAGTTTTTTTGGGAAAATTGAGAGTCGTCTTTCAATTGAATGCATATACGATATCAACATTTGATTTTTATGGTAATTTTTTCATGCAAATACACACGGAAAATGTTGGTCGCTCAAAATTTCACATTTTCCACGACAAAAAAATTACATTTTATTACGGGTAATACCTGTAAGGGTACACGTATCAATTTCATTTTATCGTCACGTCATGAAAAGTAAAATTTAAATACATTAAGCGCTTGACTACTTATAGAAAATTTACCAGCAACAACAGCGTGGGATTTTCATTATCCCGGATATGACAGGGATTAAGGGGGGGGGGGGATGCTTTAAAAAAAAAAATCGTCATTCGTCGTATACTTGAGGTGATAGTTCATCGTAACAGTGGAATTTCAATTCCTTATTGTTTTATTGTTGGTGTGTTGGTGTTTTTTTTCCTTGTTAGATTTTGTTTTGTTTTTTTGGTACGTTCGTTTCTCTTTATTAACATCTACTCTTTCCCATAAGTTGAATTCCTTCATGATCATCATTAAAGACGCGGTTATATTCATCTTCCCAGACCCAAGAAAAATTCATCTCTCTTAATGATATTCCGTCTTTGTCTGACAATATTAAAAGTTGTAAACTATTTTTTGTATGGGGTGGGAGTTCCCTTCATTTTAGTTTGCTCCAATTTTGTTGGGGGAAGCGTGAGTCATATTGAAATTTGACTGAATCTGTCGTGTGAGGTACACACCTCATCTCATTAAAAATGTTGTCAGAATGAATTATTATCTTATGCGTACGCAGGAAACATTCTGCGAATCGAACGAGTAAAATGGGAATACTTTCAATATTACATACAAACAGGTGTACAGAATTCGTTTATTATTCAAAGCCATTTGTTGTCAGCCTAATAAAATCATTAATACATCATTCATTTGGGAAAGAACTAATCAGTTTTATGTACTCTGTTTTATTAAAAACAGTCACCTAATAATTGACACATTTTGACAGCATTGTCATTTAGAGGTCACTTTACATATACCCGCAACTATACGAATACGGAGAGTTTCTGGAAAAAAAGAACTAATGCAGCTGTTACAATATAGTGCATCGCGACAAGTTGATGAACGTAAAATCAGTCACGTGTGTGTCTATGCAGAAATTTTTTCTTCAGAAGGGTGGGAGTCAGTAAAAGTCGAATAACACAATAACGCAAAAATACAAGATAGTATATTATATTCGAAGAAAACGAGAGTAGCCCAGTGGTAGAGCAGTGGTCTCATAAGGAGAGATCCCGGTTTCAAAATCAAGTCGATGCGCTACTGTCTTTTGGTAAGGAATAAATCCTCATTATCAATAAAGTCCCTCTTTCTCATAACTTTTGGGAATGAAACAATTCTGATATAAAAATTCACAAGCCGTCGGTTGCTTACTTCCAAACATATGCTTTCTTAGCAGTCAGGTAAAACAAACCATCAAACCAATAAGTTTCATCTCATTATTCGACATCACGTTATGGGTGTTTTCGTTTATCCATTCGTTCATTCATCATTCGTTCATTTATTCATTTTTCATCATTCATTCATTCATTCTTTCATTCATTCATTCATTCGTCCATTCATTCGTTCATTCATTCATTCGTCCATTCATCCATTCATGCAGTTCATTCACTCACTCATTCATCCATTCATTCATTTATTCACTCACTCATTCATCCATTCATTCTTTCATTCATTCATTTATTCATTCATCCATTCATTCTTTCATTCATTCATTCATTCATTCATCCATTCATTCTTTCATTCATTCATCCATTCATTCTTTCATTCATTCATTTATTCATTCATTCATTTTTTCATTCATCCATTTATTCATCCATTCATTCTTTCATTCATTCACGGTTTATTTACAATTCGTAGATGGCAGTCGATGGCTGAATTGCTCCCAATTTACAGAATATGCATTAACAAACCTAATGAGGATACTTTGATATTACTACATGCTGTAGCGTACGGGGGTAAGAGCACATTTTTGCCCCGGAAATTGGAAAATTACGTCGTCAGATATTTCCTTCAGTGGTTTTTTTTTTGGGGAGGAACACTTTTTTGCCCCGGAAATTGAAAAATTACGTCGTCAGATATTTCCTTCAGTGGTTTTTTTTTTTTTTTTGGGGAGGAACACTTTTTTTTTGCCTCCTTTGGCACAATTTTTTTAATTTTTATTATAAATATTTGTTACAATTACACAAATTTGAGGGAAGGGGGTTTAAACCCCCCCCCCTGCGTACGCGCCTGACTACATGTACACTAAAAGATACAACAATATGAAATAAGACAGCCAAATAGAAAATGAACATGCAAACAGAAATGGACCTTACCCTCCATTTGCTAATATGATTGAAAAAAAGGAAAGAGAAAATCCTTTCACACCGTCCAGCGTAATGGATATTGTACACATTGTAAAGGTTTGCTAAATGATGTGATAAATAAGGACATTTTTATCGAGATTCTAAAAATAAATTCGCATAGCTGATGATCTATGAGGAAGTGTACTTTGCGGTGATCGTACATTATGGCACGGACTATTCGAATCGATATTATTGCAAATATTTGCTGAATTGAATTTCACACTGAAACTATATGTTCATCAAATCGCAGGTTTGTTTATAAATCCCAGAGTCTACAATGCATACAGTGTTCATCCAATCGATAAAGCCATGATAATATTTAGTTTTCTCGTTAGTGGCCATATGCCAATGATATTATGGGTTTCGTTCTGAAGAAAGTGTGCTTGGAACAGTGCTGGTGACATATATCTTGCATACTTATATTATCTCGTTTAAGTAAGGGTTATGATTGTTGTGACCATGGCCACCACAATCATCATTATAATTGTCGCTATTATTATCATTGATATCATCATCATCATCATCATCATCATCACCATCATCTTCAATTTCATTTTCATCATTATGTTATCATCGTCATCACCATCACCATCGTCTTTTTCAATTAATGCTATACACACATTTCCATAAAAGAAGCCTTATATCAGCGAGACTTTAAAATGTTGGTTATAGGATTATTTTGTATTGCTCTATAACCTCATATGAATGAAAAGAAAATTAACTGCGTTTAAATTTCTACTTCAATGGACTCAAGCAGAATAATTAAGTCCGTTGACAGGTAAAAAGGAGTAACCGGTATTCTTTATTTTGTTTTTTGGTTTTAGTTGGTATTGGTATTTGGTATTTATTTTTTTAAAGGTACTATGTCCCATTTGCAGGCCCAAAAAAAGAAAAAGGTTGAATTCCAACGGCATTTGAAAAATAATACTAATTTAGAACTTCCCTTTAAAAAAAATGGAGCTTGAAAATGTCTTTGAGTGGGAAAATAATGACTATTAATTGTCGAATCGACTTAGGAGCTATAGAGCCAGTAAGTAATAGTCTGATTTTTCAGACCATTGTACCGAATGGTCGTACGTTTTATGCTGCGCAAAGATTCAATCAGTTTAATTTTGGCCATTACAAGAAGTGGGTTATTGATGTAGACAAATGCTCATGTACCCTTTACAGCTCATTTTATGTATGTTATTACCAAAGATGGAAAGAGCCAGTCAGTCACTCAATAGTGTCTGACAGTGAAGTCTAGCAAGTAAACAGGTTTCCTTGCATAATTTGAATATTAGGACACTGCTAACGTTTAAATTTCACAGATAGGACATACATGACATATTCATAATTCCTACAAAGTTCTACAGAATTTGATGTTGGCTGCAAAAGGAACATAGTATCTTTAATACATGGCAGCCTAGGGACTGAATTACAAGGAATTTACAAAGTAAAAGTTTTGAGTCTATTTCATAATATGATCTACTCCGTAGCAGAACTTTATATATCTTCTTATATAATATTCTAACTTACAAACTTACTGTGGTTTCAAGCAAAGTAAAATGATAGATTTGGATACTATTACAATTGATTAATCGTATACACGATTAATTGTTACGATTGTTACATGCTTGTTAAGTAGAGGTGTGGTAGTCGAGTAGTTTAAGCATTTGACTTGAAATGCAAAGGGCGTGGGTTCGATTCCCGACACGGCACTAATGTTCTTTGACAAATCATTAATCTACATTCGCTACTCCATACCCAGGAGAGAAATGAGGACCTGGTAGGATGACGAAAGCTTTTGTGTTGGTAATTGCCATATGCCTCAATAATGCCTCATGGTGACCATATGGTAGGAATACTCTCCAGGAAGTGGAGGCGATGCACCTTTTGCGTGAATGAATCCGATTAACCAGCGAAATAATACATGTATCTGTAAAGCGCTTAGATGCGATATTTCTTATTAAGTGCTATATAAATCCACATTATTATTATTATTACACAATACGATTTTGTATAGGCCTAATTACTTAGATCTATTTTAAAAATAAATATTATAGCGCAGTAGCCTATTGTATAGCGCTCATGCCTGGCACATTGCCACTCATTGCACTCTTTCACTACTACCCCAGCTTCAGTACAGCTACCAATACAGCGCTCGAGCATTTGAAGAAATTAATTCCTGATACGTATCCATTTACCTCACCTGATTGTAGTGTGAAAAATGTAGATTAATGTTCTGCAAAAGCTGCGACAGGATTGCCAGTCCGGAGACTTCACTGGACCAATACACCTTTCATGACCATTATATTCGAAGATGAATTATAAGCTATTCAAACGACATACGAAACTGGTAATTTACAAAGGTTCATAAATATATATCATAAAAATACAGTCGGTTGAATGGATAAGAGAGGGTTGTAGAGCTGATAATAAATTGGCAAGTTAGTCACAAATTTTCAAAAAAAGTAATAACAGTAAATAATTTATCCTGTGTTTAAGTGTAGCAAAACGCAGTCGTCTGATTGTAAAAAAAAAAAAAATTTAATCGCCATCAGAAATTCCCACTTTTGAAACATTAAAAAAGATTAACAATAATTTTAAAAGGTCATCGATTTGCGGATAGAACATTTTGAATATCACACACCTAAGTCCCCATCCATTTCTAGCCACATATCAATAACAAACAAATTAACATATTAACGAAAACTATTTCACATTATTAGGTTATTGCATTAACCAAAATACATATTACATTTTCATATAAAACAAAATAAACATTATACATTCATGTTATGTACACAAATCTTCATGTTATTGTTCTAATAACCATAATATATAGTTATACATTTTCATACAAATTTTTTAAATCTTGTTCTCGCATGTGTTTAAGCAATGAGAAACTACTCGCGACAGTTTACCCGTTTATTTATTTTGTTATGTATTATGCCCCTAGCCTCCTTCGTAGTGACAATATATATGACGGGTCGAATCCAACTCGCTGCTGGTCCAAAGACGTCAAGAAAATCAAGCGAACCGAAAACATCTTGAAAAGTAAGGAACAAAATCCATGGTAACCAGCAGATATAGAACGGTAGCGTCAAAAGAACGACGGTTGACACGCCTTTATTGTATGACCGGCGAGCAGGGGCGGGAGCCTGGTTTCCTGACCGTGACGCAGTTGTTACCGCAGCGATGGCGCGTGAATGGCGGTAAGCGACGCGGAGCAGAGCGAGGTTCGTCAGCGTCATGAAAATCAGCGTGATGCATATGGGAATTACGAGAAAGAGTGACAGAAACATATCCTCCCATGACCGCGTCGTAAAGGGCCACGTTTGGTTGATGCAGTTTGAGATGAGGATATTCGCAAAACGTTCCAATCCCGGTAAAGGAATGTAAAAGATACACGCCGTTAAAAAGACGCAGAGCGAAACAACGAGTGCGTTTATGACGCGGCGACGCGTAACAATCATCGGGTAGCGAAGCGGTCGAGTGATCATGACGTAGCGGTCCCAGCTGATAAACGAGACACTGCCTAAAATGGAGAGGGCGATGACGCGGTGAAAATACGGCAGGAATTTGTTAACGATCCCGCAGGTGCGGGGGTCGTTGAACATGAACCAAAGAATGGACCAAATATTCCAACAAAGTCCCATCGCGAGGTCGAGCCATGTTAAAACACTGTGAAGCAGTCGTTGGGTATCGTTAATATCACGTTGGATACTAAGAATGACTAAAACAATTGGATTAAATACGAAAGATAGAATGATATTGAAAATAAATGAACAGAGTAATACCACATCGGTTCCACTCGCTGGGTTCGCAGTCGAGATGTCTGTCAGTAGTGTGATCATCAAAGTTGTATTTTCCATTATAATGTCCACAGTCGACAGAAAAAAACGATGAAATTCACACAAAAGATGAAATAATCTTATGACATACAAAACAAGAAAACAACACAGGAAAGTTTCTCTGTAGCATTTCCTATGTAGTCATGATCTCTAGATTCCTTTCAAAACAAGCTGCCAACATTTCGACGATAGTGGAAGCCTGTTTGTAACTCCTATTACAGTCATAGCATTTTGTGCACAGAAAACTGATAGATACCAAAACCCAACTCAAGCACAGGTGATCGCTTCTCTTTGAGAAATTGAAAAGAGTAGTGTCTCCACTGTCAAGTGCAGAGCATATTTATCAAGAATCGAGAGTGTGACGACGTACAGGGAGGTGAACCACATGCAAAACAAACGGCAGGGTGACTGTACATAGTTGAATGCTGGAATTGCTAAGCTAAATAAGTCAATTCGTGATAACACGACGCATGCGTGAAAGTTGTAACCTCCATCAATGTGATACAGTGCTCTTCTATTTGTTAAAATGACGTCACGTTTTGGTCTTACCCTGGACGGAGTGAGAAAGTGATAAGTGATTGTTGTTGAAGAATTTCTAGTATTTTTGTTTGACGGCTATTTAATTACCAATAAGAGTATATAAATACGATTAGTTATAATGAAGACGATAATGATGGTGATGATGATGCTGATAATAGTAACAACGACACTAATATACTACTACCACTACTACTACTACTACTCCTGTTGCTACTACTTCTGCTACCACTATTAATACTTAATTTAAAAAAATTATAATTATAATAATAATGTAATGAAATGTTTGAAGCATTTGTTTTAAGTTAATGTATACAAAAAAAAAAGAGATATACTTCCTTGAACAAAAGTTGAAATTGAAACCAAAACCTTCATGGCCATCATTTCCTAATTGATACTACAGTTGTATCACCAATGGCTTTGAGCAATATCTAAATGTCACTGCAATCACAATAATTACTCTAAATTACAACAAGCTGTTTAATGATTTATGTGAGCTCCTGAGATATGAATAAAGTTTCCTTGCAATGCTTGCGCACTTAAAAGGTATATTTTTCATGAAACATAGATCAGGTAACGATATCAACAAGAATTAATCTTTTTCTGTTTTCATACAAATCAGGCACAGGTATTTTTTCCCCAATCAAACCATCATAGTTTTAATAAACTTCTTATTCCTGACACATACTCTGACCGAATATATTTGACATTTAAAGAATACATTGAAGAGAAGAATAAAAAGAAATTAAAAAATTAACAATTCTAACTTCACAAGGGTACTCAAAGATGTATTTTCAAAGTGTTTTTACAGGGCCATTGGCCTTATTAGGAAGCCATGCACGTGCGTGAAAAGATATTTCAAAAGTAAAAGAAACATTCTGATTATTGCAGGTGAAAATATGGAAATGGTATCAAGTGGATTGTTACATGTCTTGAAATGTAGCTTTATTTTGTTTACTTTCCATAAATTAATTCTCTTTCACTTTCTCTCTTTTTT
Source organism: Mesocentrotus franciscanus (assembly GCA_037976565.1). Taxonomy (NCBI): domain Eukaryota; kingdom Metazoa; phylum Echinodermata; class Echinoidea; order Camarodonta; family Strongylocentrotidae; genus Mesocentrotus; species Mesocentrotus franciscanus. The sequence goes on along the minus strand of CP137684.1, from coordinate 1,862,418 downwards.
AATTTTTAAATACTTACAGTTTTATTTATGACAAAGGTTTAAAGCCTGACAGCTACTCTCAGGGACCTTATCAGGTTCTCTTCTTTTTCCCATTTAATTGCTCACCTAAGAACTAACCGAGCACATTAGATATGATTATGTCTGAGATCCTTACAACATGGAAGGAGTCTAGTTGGGTAGGAACATAATGGTTGGTGCTCAACAATATTTGAAGTATAACTGAAAGCATCAAGATTATTAAAGATACTATGTCCCTTTTGCAGCCAACATCAAATTCTGTAGAACTTTGCAGGAATTATGAATATGTCATGTATGTCCTATCTTTGAAATTTAAACGTTAGCAGTGTCCTAATATTCAAATTATGCAAGGAAACCTGTTTACTTGCTAGACTTCACTGTCAGACACTATTGAGTGACTGACTGGCTTTTTCATCTTTGGTAATAACATACATAAAATGAGCTGTAAAGGGTACATGAGCATTTGTCTACATCAATAACCCACTTCTTGTAATGGCCAAAATTAAACTGATTGAATCTTTGCGCAGCATAAAACGTACGACCATTCGGTACAATGGTCTGAAAAATCAGACTATTACTTACTGGCTCTATAGCTCCTAAGTCGATTCGACAACTAATAGTCGTTATTTTCCCACTTAAAGACATTTTCAAGCCCCCTTTTTTTTAGGGAAGTTCTAAATTAGTATTGTCTTTCAAATGCCGTTGGAATTTAACCTTTTCATTTTTTTGGCCTGCAAATGGGACATAGTACCTTTAATGGATAAATCATCTCTCTGAAGCCAGCTAGAAGGCAATTAACTCCATAATGAAATTAATGCCCTTCTATTTCCAAAACGGACAAATTATGCTGTTCTCTTTCTTATCAGAAACATGTTCATTTTTTTTTGCATTGAGATTTTTAGTGTGAAACAGTTCTCATTAAATAATTATTAACAAAAATGTTTTTACATAAAACGTAATTGTTTGTATCTCTGTTTAAATGTATTTAAATCAAATGAAGGGATTATTCAGCACGGAAAACTTTATTTTTCTGATCCGATGCTGCATGGCAAGTGAAGTAGAATTCGCACATTGGATCCCATAAAAGGAAAAAGAGGAGTAAACCAACCACAACGTAAACATAATGTGTCAAGAGTGTACGGAGAGTGGAGTTAAATAAGAACAGACCAGTTCACGGTTAGCACATGTCCCAAATGACCCCGAATATCCACAGATCTTCAAAACATGAAGAGATGCAACTTTGTACATTTTGAAATAATCACTCCGACAGCGATGGAGGTGCTACATAATTATATAGCCTTTGTTTCCCCTTTTCAAATAATACTTCGACCTGTGTATCATGGAGTGCACACATGCATAATGTTACATAACTTTCATGAGCACATATCCAGTATTTTGTCTCCGTGTATTTCACAATACACAATTTGGTCTGCAATGACCTTTATCGGCTCATGCTCAGACTGCAACTCTAAACTGGCTCATTCAAATACGGTTACCAGTAATAAATTGTAATATTGTTTCCTTCTTCCTGGACACAATACATGTAAGTGATCACTCAAAGACAATCAGACAAAACTCTCATTGCTCTTAATAGAAATCTACAAATTGAATTTAGAAATAGAAATATCAATTAAAGTAATGAGACAGGTATATACAGATTACATGGTCTTTGATTCATGTTATAAAGGATATGTCTTGCTCACTTCATCCCAAGTCAGTGAACATGATATAGCATCACATTAGAAGTCCATTAAAAGCTAGGCTTTCTACGAATAGGTCCTAGGGTTAATTTAGTCCGCCTCCTGTTTGTTACTTAAAGGTCGGGTGACATCCAAATCTAAGTTGATTCATGTTGATGTGCAGGGCTGCATACAACTCATGTTTTGTTTTTCAAACATCTAGATATCTTTCATTGATTTTTAAATATTTGTACAAATAATTTTCTCAGACCTGCTAAGCCCCAACCTAAAAAATGCTCCAGATCTCACTCATCTTGTGACATCATTCTGTCAATTATTAGTGAGCTAACAAGAGACAGTGGTATGTATAGCTTCACCAGCAAGGGCGGCGATCCCGGGGGACGGGGGGACACGTCCCCGGGCCCCTGGATGCTCATCTGGCCGTTATTAAATGCCTAAAACCCCTGAGCTTCTGGGGGTCCGCCCCCGGATCCCACTCCAGTTAGTGACCTGCATGCCAGTGACACAAATAAGGTATCAAAATACGCTCATCTGACCGTAATTAAATGCCTATAACCCCTGAGCTTCCGGGGGCTCCGCCCCTAGACCCCACCAGGGGCCTGGCTTAGGGCCCCTGGTTGCTCATCTGACCTTAATTAAATACCTAAAACCCCTGAGCTTGCCCCTTGATCCCCGCCGGGCCTTTGCCCCTGGACCCCACGTCAATTTACGCTCCACTTGCTTTGCTCTACCTGATCGTAAATACTTTAGCCCCCCACTTTGAAAAACGTTCATCGGGGCCTTCATGTAACATGTAAGAATGGTGGTGATGCGGTTTTTTTTCTGCCCCCAAAAAAAATAAAAAAAAACGTTTTTGGTCATTACGCCACTGCTCCCTCGTCCCTCGCATTTCGCCCCGGTCATGAAAAAAAATCGCCGCCCGTGTTCACCAGAGCTGACCACCTGTTTAAAATAGACCACACAATACCAACATAGGAGTTGCTATGTCTGTCAGACCAGGGAGTTGAGACACTCCCTGGTCAGACGCAGTAGCATCACCAGGAAAAGAACGGTAATTGAAGGTATTGTATGAAAGAATGCAATTCTTTGTGCTGAGCTTTAAAATAAAAAATCTATCGTAATGAATTGCTTAATCTTAGTCTTTATACGTGTGAATGTGTATGTGTGTGTGTATGTGTGTGTGTGTATGTTGGTGGGTGGCGTATATTTATTAACTTTTGTTTTAACATAAGCATACTAAGTGTCAATTATAAGGGCCCATTAATAGCTTGACAAGCCTTTTACGCGCATCACGCTATTATACTGTTATTGTACCGGCATTTCATCAATGACTATATGACTATCATCACCTTTCATTATATTTGCACACAGGAACTGAAACGGCTCTTTGCTTAATTGAAGACAAGGACAGGGGAAATGATATGAAATTGATTTTTCGTCGCCGCAATGCTACGACATCCAAGGCTTTAAAGGAAATATCACCTTTGGTAAAGGTGAAAATGATTTGTGAGTTTTCTCAATTATGTTATTCGTTTTATTGGTGAATATTAATATCGCAGCATTGTCAGATGAAATGGATCGCTCTCGTGAATTGTCCTCATATTGGAAAAACATTGAACCAACTTTGATGACAGATCGTGTAGTCCCATATGCGCAAATCTGTGTGCAGTTTTCATCATTTCCCGAGGTTTTCAAACAAAATCGGGTCATTTTCTTATCATATTGATATTCCGAAGCCTCGCAATACATAAAAACCTTCTCCTCTGTTACAAATAATCACCTTTCCCCAATAACCTCCGGACAGGTTCATTGATAATTCAAATGCTTGACCAGGAGGCCTACACAAATATTTATCTTTAATTAATGCTGATGGCATATAATAGTAGCTAGCTAGAAATAATAATAATAACAATAATAATAATAATAATCATAATAATATCAATAATGCTGATAATAATAATAATAATAACAGTTCAAATTTAAACCAAAAAATCAAACTTGTAATTACATAACTATCAAAAAGAGTCAACATTGTTCACAAATTCAGCCTAGTTTAATTAAAAAAACAATGAGTTATTTGAATTAGATATAATGATATTTAAAAAAAAAACCTATCATAATGAAATTGCTTAATCTTATTCTTTAAACGTGTGAATGTGCATGTGTGTATGTTAGTGGGTGGCGTTCATATATTACTTTTGTTTTAATAGAAAGAATACTAAGTGTCAATTATAAGGGCCCACTATTTCATAGCTTGACAAGCCTTTTACGCGCATCACGCTACTGTTTTTGTACCGGCATTTCATCAATATGTTTCGCGTTATTAATTCCTCACTATATGACTATCACCTCTTATTTTATTTACTCACAGGAACGGAAACGGCTTTGTGCTTAATTGAAGACTATGACAGGCAAAATTATGTGAAATTGATTTCTCGTCGCCGCAATGCCACGAAATTTCAAGGCTTTAAAGGAAATATCACCTTTGGTAAAGGTGAAAATGATTTGTGAGTTTTCTCAATTATGTTATTCGTTTATTGGTGAATATCAATATCGCAGCATTGTCAGATGAAATGGATCGCTCTCTTGAATTGTCCTCATATTAGAAAAACATTGAATCAACTATAATGACAGATCGTGTAGTCCCATATGCGCAAATCTGCGTGCAGTTTTCATCCTTTCCCGAGGTTTTCAAACAAAGTTGGATCATTTTCTTATCATATTGATATTCCGAAGCCTCACAATACACAAAAACCTTCTCTTTTGTTACAAATAATCACCTTTTCACAATAACCTCTGGATAGGTTCATTGATAATTCAAATGCTTGACCAGGAGGCCTATACTCAAATATCTATCTTTAATTCATGCTGATGGTATAGAAGAGTACCTAGTTATAGCCGAGTGGGTATTTCGGATACAAAAATTAATGCCATTCACTGACAGGTCTTTAATTAAACAAAAAATCAAATTTGGTTTTTGTCAGATGAAGAGTGGTAAAAAAAAAGAAGAATGCACCTTTTATGATTAATAAGTAACTTTCTTTTCCTGAAGGTTACAACGTTAAACACATTTTCTACTACTTCTTTAAATATTGTATTTTCTCTTTGTAGCCTTCAGAACCTTTCAAATACCAAATTCAAATGGTTGTTTTCAATTATCACTCTCGATTTTATTGAATGAAACCTTGAAATTTTATTTGAAATTCATTTCTTGTCGTGTTTACTCCATGCAAGTTCTTACCTTAAAGCAATTAAAACTCTTCGAATAGTTTGCTGAATAGAGGGGTTCGCAATAAGAAACATAATTAATATAGAATATTAAAGTTATAGTTTGGTTTTCATCGTAAACTTTATCCTCCATTTGACAAAGATATAGTGGACCTCTTATCATGCAATTGCATTGTGAAAGAACTTGTCTTGAAGCGACTAGAAAGGATGCTTATGTAGCACATAAAATTGTTTTTTTTTTAATCATCAAAATGATAAGATATTGATCAAGGCTTGCTAAAAGTCGCATGTAAAGTAAATAGGAATGTGTTTATTGGACTACTAGTACTCAAACAGGTGGTGTCAGACGCGCCGGAAGCAGTTTGGGATTGGGGGGGGGGGGCAAACATTCCAGGGGCTCACCTGCCAGGGACAGTGGCGTAATAAGCAAATAGGTCAAGGGCGGAGCCCCGGAAGGGGTTTTAGGCATTAAATTACGGTCAGATAAGCATATTTAGATACCTTTTTTGTGACACTGGCAGCTCACTAATTGGTGTGGGGTCCAGGGGTCTGAGCCCCATGAAGCTCAGGGATTTTAGGCATTTAATTATGGTCAGATGAGCATTCAAGGGCCCGTCTTTGGGCCCTTGGTGGGGTCCAGGGGGCAGAGTCCCCGGAAGCTCAGGGGTTTTAGGTATTTAATTACGGTCAGATGAGCATCCAGGGGCCCTCCTTAGTGCCCTTGGTGTGGTCCAGGGGGCGGAGCCCCTGTAAGCTCAGGGGTTTTAGGCATTTAATTACGGTCAGATGATCATATTTTGATACCTCATTTATGACACTGGCATGTCACTCATTCTTTCTTTCTCTCTTTCCTTCCTTTTCTCTTTAATATACTTTTTTCAAAAAAGTGAGGGGGCTCGAGCCCTGAGCCCCCGCCGTTCTGCAGGTCCTGACATAAAGGCTTTTAAATAAGTTTATTTTTTGCCTGACTGTAAATTTGGAAAATTGTAATTTCCAACAAACGAATAAAAAAGTATAAATTACAAAAACAAAAATTAGAAAAATCCGGGAAAATCATATTATTTCAGCAACAGTTGTAAATCACTGGTATCAAATACGAAATAAACCATGTTTGAATTTTATTTGGTGGGCAACTGCCCCCCCCCCCCATCAGTACGCCAGTGTTCAGGGGCTCATGTCTTCTCACCCCTATCATAAAAAACACACACGCTTTCCCATTCTCTCACAATATTTCCACGATATGCGCGTATCGCTATTATAAAATCCTCCATTAATTGATAAATATAGGGGCATGCGGAATGTTTAGGAAGTTTAATTCCTGTTTACTCTCCTTTTCTTTGAATGGAATATAATAGTGAGTGTGATCAATTGATTTTTTATTTTATTTTTGGTTTAAAAATACAAACCATTTTTACTCCTTTACTGCTAATTTTTTTAGGGGCTTTTTTTTGGGGCGAAAATGCGTTTGCCCCCACTTCCGGCGCCCTGGGTGGCGTGAAAGTGTTATTTCCTTTTACGTTTTGATCAAATGTGCTTTTTTTAAAGTTTAAGCGAATAAAGAACATGAAATAAAATTATGAAGGCATATGAAGAACCGTACTTTAAGTGGACATTTTTGCTTTGATATTCTTCTACTGTAACCTAAAAATAAAATAAAAATCTTACAAGTTATTTTCACCTCTTTCATACCTCAGCCTTCTCGTTATGTACAAGGACAGACGGTGATTAGAAATACATTAGTTGTAATGCATCGAATGTCAGGTCCTGAGTTTTGATCACACAAACGAATGCAAATAAACTACACCGACCTCGAGCAGTATATAATCACATATTTATTGCGCATATGAATGCAAAATTGAAATTATCTTTTCGAATCGATTTGAATGTTTCCTTGATTAAGTCACATTTTCGGGTATGCTGGTGCGGAAGAGGAAGAGAAAAGGAGGGACGGGGACAGAGGGACACGGAGAGAGAGAGAGAGAGATAGAGAGAGAGAGAGAGAGAGAGAGAGATAAACAGAACACACACAGACAGATAGACAGAGAGAGAAAGAGACAGACAGACATAAAGAGAGACAGACACAGAGAGAGACAGACAGACAGAAACAGAGAGAGAGAGACAGAGAGAGAGAGAGAGAGAGAAACATAGACAGAGAGAGATAAACAGACACACAGACATATAGACAGACAGAGAGAGAAAGAGACAGACAGACATAAAGAGAGACAGACAGAGAGAGAGACAGAGACAGAAACAGAGAGAGAGAGAGAGAGACAGAGAGAGAGAGAGAGAGAGGAACAAAGTGGAGGGCCATCTGACATGACATAATATAATTATGCATGGGTCTATCAATTGCACTATGAACATGACGGACAAATAAAGAGGACAAAATATACGGTTCCCATTCTACCCTCAACAATTGCTGTGGTAGACAAAGGAACATCCCTTCACTGCTATTATGTAAAAATGTGTAGAACAGGTGTCACATGCATATTCACCTGTTCTACTTATTTTACATAATAGCGGTGAAGGGATGTTCCTTTGTCTACCAAAGCAATTGTTGAGGGTAGAATGGGAACTGTATATTTTGTCCTCTTTCTTTGTCCGTCATGTTCACAGTGGCAATGGTCTGGCTATGTCGTCAATCATGACAGAAAAAAGAGAGTTTTGGGTTAGCGTTGAAAAGGTATGTAGGTAAGGTTAGAAGGTGTAATAGTCAAAGTTATAAGTCTTGTTCACATATGGCGCGGTATGACACCGGGACAAAGCCGCCGCTGGTATTTACGTGAACGAACCTTCACAATGGTTGGTCCTCGTTAGGAGTACGGTTATGTAAGAAATTGACGCCGGAGCAACTTTTCTTTCGGGAAAATAAAGCAAACGCTTTACTTTTTTTAAAAGGAATTGCAGTTTGAGATGTTAGATTTTCAAGAATAATTTTGAAACTATTCTTTTCTTCTTCTGTATAGATGACACATATATATATAAGTGGATAAATACAAAATGGCTGACCGATAATCTCTTTACGGTTGCAAGTATTCAGCACTTTCACCGCAAAAGTAGTGATATATTTGTTTAAGAAATGATGGAAATTGTAATATTTGAGTGACATTCCATCTTTCAGATAATGTTCCTGGAAAGTCACGCCTCGTCTAAATCGTCAACTACCTTGTTGTATGTTTGTAGAAAGTAAGGTGAAGAGTGCACTCAATCCGCTAAAGAGAGTTTATCGAATTTTGATGAATTTGAGGTATGTTTACAAAAGGCTCCCTTTCTCTCTGTTTGTCGATGTATTGTACCGCTGTGTGATTCGTTTGTAAAGTAAGAATGATCACAGTTGTATCTTGCTAGATACCATACAGTGTGTTGTCGCTTGCTCAGTTTATTTGAAGTATGTTAGGTACATATATATTCATTCGACTAAACAGAAAAATCAACGTTTTGAAATCAGTTTTCCGCGGTCTGTTTTTATTCGTCTCTCTTTCCTCCTCTCTCTCTCTCTCTCTCTCTATTGTTTCTCTCTCCCTATTTCTGTATGTTTGTGTGCGTGTTTTAATGTAAATCTCCCACTTTCTATCTCTCTCTTTTCTCTGGCAAACACATATACACGCACGTACACCCAAGTTCCCCCTCCCCACCCCGAAACGTCTCTTATTCAAGTATGTTCTAACGTGAAAAATAATGATGCCTAAAACCCACGCACATAACTTTTTTGTATAAAAATACCCTATACATACATATTGATATTTATATAGCGCCTTTACATAAACATGCTCAAAGCGCTTTACATTAGTAAATAAAACAGAACAGTTATTTTGCTCTCCAAGTGCATACACTGTAAATTTGTTGTGTAAAGCTGTTTAAATATTTAAAAAGTTGTGCACCGCATGAACCAAGCCTGGTTCATGCGGTACACAACCTCGTTCACATCCCACACAACTCCACACAATGCCTTGTCAAAAAGGGAAAAAAAAAACAATTACAAAGGAAACAAATAAGTCTTGAGATGTCTCTTAAATGATCCGACTGAGGAGCAGGAACGAATATTTAATGGGAGACTATTCCAAATAGTGGGACCAGAAAAAGTTATATTTTGTTGACCCTTCTTTGATTTGATGCGGGGGATTTGCAGAAGAAGAGGATCTGACCTTGAGCGTAATGAATATCTTGATTGCTGGATGGGACAAAACAAACTAGAAATATAGGATGGGATAAGGTTATACATGGATTTATACACAAATAGTGCAACTTTATACATTATTCTCTTGGGAACAGGTAACCAGTGTAGTTGTTTAAATAAAGGAGACATATGATCATATTTTCTTGCATTTGAGACAATATACATTAAGCTCTGTGTACCTGCCAAACATACTGCAATTTGTATTGAATAAACACAGTGCTAAATCAAGTCTTCAATACGTGAGATTGTTGAGAATGAAGAAGGTCCTTTTCAAGTATCCAAGATGACAATATACTGTTACAGAGTAAAAAGCCTTCACATTATAAAGAGACGATTTACAGTACGAAATAATATACTCTTATTGTGAATCAGCACTTTTTTTATTACGTATCATGACATAACGTGATCACAGAAGGCTCTCAGATCAGGGATATTTATCTCTTCTCCTTCTTTTTTCTTTTTCGTCTTCTTCTCGTTCTTAATATCTTTCTTGTTCTTCTTCCGTTCTTCTTTTTCGTCTTGGTCTTCTTCCTTTTATTCTTCTCATCCTTTTTTCTTTTCTTTTTTTTAAATTTAATTTTCATTTCTTTTCTTCTCTCTTATTTCCCCGTTTTTACTTTTCTTTTCTTTCTTTCACGATCACGTCAGTACTAGGTATTGGTGCTTTATACATTCCTGGATTGGATTGGATACTATGTTAAAAAAAAAGTACATTTTTAATATCTGCTCGCGCTATTCTTGTTGCCAACCTTTTGAAGGGGAAAAACTCTGGACACATCAAATCCTTTTAGGGACCGCCTGTGAAGTGAACCCGTCTAAAGAATGAGAGAACCCACTTGGGAAATGATCTGCAAGATCACAAGTCCATTACCCTCCACTCCAAAATAAATCTTCAGCAAGCAGAACATCTGCTGCTCACATGTAAATAAGACTTGTGCTTTGAATCAAGATGTAATCTGTTTTTGGTGGCGTATCTCGGTGGGGGGACAGGGTCATATGCCAACCCTCATCCCACCCAAACTTTGCCTATCCTTGGTATTTTAATGCATATGCCCCGGCCAACACGTGCATAGGCATAGGAAGATTTTCAGGATTGTGGGGCTCCATCATTTGTTTTTGACCCGCCGTTTGAAGATATTTCCCCGACTGCCCCCGTTGTCACCATTTTAGACAGTCCAAAATTGTTAAGCCTTCCTTTTCTTCTCTCTTTGCTCTACCCCCATTATTAGACCACCACTATATATAGGGAGGGGGGTAGGGTGTTTCCCTGGAAACACAGTATTTTTTGCCTTTTGGGTCTAAATTATATACCCAATAGGCAAAAAAAATCATGCGAGCGCGTAGCGCGAGCTGATTTTTTTTCTTCTCTCTCTCGATAAAGTGACCTGAAATCAAGGGCGTCAATCCGAGTTTGAGCATGGGGGGACACAATTACATGTCACCTTTACAGTTACTTTCAAAGTTATACCAAGTTATGTTGCTACACACACACTCTCTATATCTAGTTATTCTGTTTCACGGCATGTACCTTCATTGGTGACCGGTTCATTTATTGTCTTTTTAAAATTATCTTTGACGTTTCATTACATTTTTAAAGAAAGAAGACGATTCGTTGTACCGTTCTCGACTCTTAATCCTTGTTTGAATTCAGTTACCCTGCCCTCCCGCGCGAAGTGCGGAAGCTTTGACGTTGCATTACATTATTAGAGAAAGAAGACGATCCATTGTACCGTTCTCGACTCTTAATCCCTGCTTGAATTCAGTTTCCCCCCTTCCGCGCGAAGCGCGGAAACTTTGACTTTTACGATTCGACCATTCGTTGTACCGTTCTTGACTCTTAATCTTTGTTCGAATTCAGTTCCCCCCTCCCGCGCGAAGCGCGGAAGCTTTGACGTTACATTAAATTATTAAAGAACTTCTTTTCTGACAAAACATGGGGGACATTTGATATGATGTCCCCCCTACGGGTAAAAATCGTGGGGGACGTGTCCCCCTGTCCCCCCCGGATGGACGCCCTTGCCTGAAATCACTGCATTTTAAACCCTTATTTTAAATAAATCCCCTGGAATAATCATTTTAACATGGGTTACATAGATTAAAAAAATATGGCGTCGGAGGTTCTAGGATACTAATCACGTTCGGAATACCATATGCAGTTAAACCATGCGAGCGCAAAGCGCGAGCCGAAATTTTTCGATATAATGACTTGATAATGTAGAGTGGCCTGAGCGGGGGCAAAGGGCGTGGTTCTAAACTTACAGAGACACTTCGATGAAGACACCTTTACTCCATGATTGCCTGTGTTGAACTGCCCTGGGCTTTACAACTTTAAACCTCGGGGGTTTATTTTGCATATATAGGTATTTACATGTTCATTTATTAAATAAAATAAAATATTGGGGGCTCAATGGTATCTGAGCCCTTAAGGACTCAATGATATCTAAGCCCCACCAAAAAATGGGGCTCAATGATATCTATAAGCCCCGCCAAAATATTGGGGGCTCAATGATATATGAGCCTCCAAGATTTTTTTGGGGGCGGGCTGCGCCCCCAAGCCCCCCGGTTCCTAAGCCTATGACATACATGTGTCCAAACCTACCAACCTACCTTCTTATCTACTGCTTTAAATTTTCTAGCTTCTCGGGGGCTTCTGGTATAAACATCTATCTTGTCTATGACTCTGGAACCTGTGATGAATATTTCACATCATTACTCTGTGTGACTTCTCATAATTATATTTTGAGCTTTACTTATGGTACTGGAAAAGGTGGAACCCATTTATTCTTTTCTTTACTCATTTTACTCATCTCGAATCCACCACTGAGTGTGTGAATGGCTCCGATGGCTTCGTGTGGTGGTGACCTTTGCACTTCTATCGTGATAGATTTGTTTATGCGTGATATACCATAATACTGATATCTGATGCTACCACACGTCTTTCTCATTGTCATACAAATTAGTAAGCTTTATGTCTCCATGTGACTTCACAAATTATTAGGATTAATTTTCATGTTTGTTTTGGTATATAGGTGAGCGTACGTATGATTATTATCCTTCAACAACACGATATCATTTATATTTCTTTCTCTTTCTTATCTCCCTATATACATACCACTCCGGTGTATGACTCATTGTAAATATTCAAATTTCTCAAGAATGTTTTCCATTTTTGTTTTGGCCTATATGTTTGAATTATATTTGCCATTGTGACGTCATTTCATAATCACTATTTTTTTTTTTCTTCAAAATTTCAGTTTATAAAACAAAAAAAATTTTGGTGAGGAGTTGTTTGACAGATTTGTATCTTGTTATGTGGGCTTCAACATTGTAGGAGAGTAATTTTTTCGACAGTTTCTCTCAATGTATATCGTGTTCAAGCACAGTCAACGTGAAAAATCGTTAGAGAGGCTGAAAGCCTGCATAACTGATGTGAATTAGATTTGGGCAACTAAAAACAAATTGTCTTTGAATGATTCCAAAACTGAAGTTATCCATTTCACATCTAAGTTTCGTAAAGATCCCTCCCTACCTAGTGTTTATGTCGGTGACTGCCACAGTAATCCTGTTCCTTGTGCCAGAAATTTGGGGGTTATCTTTGACCAGCACATCACCTTGAAAGAACATATCAAAACTGTTTGCAAATCAGCAATGGCAGGAATCAGGTGCATAAGTAAAATCAGATGTTTCCTTTCGAAGCAAGCTGCACTTACTCTGGTGCATGCATTTGTGACCAGCAGATTAGACTCCTGCAACAGCTTGTTGTTTGGACTTCCCGCAACAGATATTCACCGGATCCAGATGATACAGAACATTGCAGCGAGACTGGTCACTCGCACTCCACACCAACAAAGTATAACCAGGAAGATGATCCTGGTATAACTAGTACTCTTAAGAAACTACACTGGCTTCCCGTAGATAAGCACATCATGTTCAAACTTTTATTAATTACATATAAAGCTCAAAACAGTTCTTCTCCTTCATACCTAGCTGATTTGATCAGACAATACCACCCACCCCGAACCCTCCGTTCAAGCAATCAAGCATTACTTTGTGTACCCAAACCAATACATTATTCTATGGGGGGAGATCTTTTGCAGTTGCTGGACCAAACCTTTGGAACGATCTTCCCAAATTCATACGACAGGCACCCACTTCTGCAACGTTCAAATCTGTACTTAAAACGCACCTCTTTGGCCTCAATTAGTTATCTTAAACTGTATTTTAGTCCTTACTTACGTTATTTGTTTTGACCATGTTAGCTATCTTTCTTATAATTATGTTAGTTATAATGTTAAGTTAGTCATTTTAGTAGTTATAATAAGATGTATATTCCATTTTGTTGATTTCTTTTTGTAATTATATTTCTTGAATTGCCATTCATGCTTGTACAGCGCATAGAGAAATAGACTGTTTATTATGCGCTTTATAAATATTGTATTATTATTATTATTATTATTATTAAAGGGTGGCGGGCACTTCCGCCCTTTGGATCCTCCCCCTGTAAGAAAATAATAGCTTTAAAAATTATCTCCTACAGGCCAACCCCACCGCCCCTCCCTTTTTCTCTTTCTCTCTCTCCCCCTCTCTCTCTCTCTCTCTCTCTCTTTCTATCTCTCACATTCCCCATTGAGCGAGTCTAAAACGTTTGGCAATTCCGGTTGGAAAGGCCATGGAGGGTGAGGGGGGAGGCGACACTCATACATTGATATTCGCCTTACTCCCGCTCGCCGACCCTGTATCTATACTTTCACTGCGATGTGCGTGACATGAAGATTCGTCAACCTTTATAGTTGTCTTTACTTTGGTGTCTGGCTAACGAGGAGACGACAAAAGTTGAGCATCTATGTCAATATTATCCGGTTTGACTCAGGTATCCTGGGCAAGTTGAGTAAGCCCTTCGTTACACACGCCACTGGCGTAGCTACAGCGGGCAGAGGGGCGAAAATGAATTGAATTGAATTGAATGTACTCATTGTACAAAACAGTGGCAAAAAAATTAATTAAATCGAATTGAATTGAATTGAATTGAATGTATTTATTGTCCATATAACATAAATTTGTTTAGTTAACATGCATAAAATAAATATTATAAACATTCAGCAGAACATTGACATCATAGGGAATTACACACACTTCACATGACAGGCACAAAAACAACTAAAAATGCAATTCCAAACACAAATATAAACGTGCCTTGTGATTACCTGACCCTTATATCATAAAACATAGTACATTACTTATGATAAATTAGCAAGAAATAAAGAGGAGATGACAAATGAGGCATGAAGTAAATTGTGCAAGGTTAATAAAGAAGATATTAAAATTTAAAGAAAGAGAGTGAGAAGTCTAATATTTCCGGTGCACGCCCCCCCCTCCCCACCCCGCCCCCTAATGGAAGCCCGATGCGGCGCAAATGGCAAAGAATATGCCGGTTCAGAATCGCTTTCTGAATAATGTAAGCTAGACTTATGTAATTTGAAAAAAAAATGCATTTAAGTACCTAAAGATCATGTGCATACAAATTTCGAACAGATTGTAATTCAATTTCTTGGTTTAAAAAGAAAAATCATTTACGTACCCAAAGTCGATCTTTGTGCAGTCAAATTTCGCGTAGATTGAAAGGGGTTTTAATTCATGCTGGCATATGCACCAAAAGATTTAACACATTTAAATAGCCAACTTGAAATGAATTTTCATTAATGAACTTTTTGTAAAATAAAATAAACACGTATTACAGCATGTACTGTATGGTTTAGACAAAAATAGGCGCACAGACAGAGCCAATGACAGAGAAAGAGAGAGGGGGAGGAAGGGGAGGAGAGGGAGAGAGAAGGAAGGAGAGGGAGAGACAGGGAGAGAGATGAAGAGAGAGTGAGAGAGAGAGAGAGAGGTAAGGGGGAGTGAGGGGGAGGAAGGAAGGGAGAGGGAAGTAAGAAGAAGATGACACGAAACGCTCACGAACACCAGGGAGATGATAGAACAGCGTTGATTTCCGCCCTTGTATCTGAAAAGCAGAGGTGGAAAGTTCATTAAGAATAAAAAATACTTGTTTATTTTCTTAGACGCTTCTTAGACCTTTGAGGGAAAGAACTTGTCGTGTCAACCAGGAGTTTTGTGGATGTTCTCTTACGGCCCAAAAGACCTGTTATAAATCACCCAAAATGGAAACAGGCAACTAAACTATATAGGGAAAAGGAAGGTAGAACAAAATGAGTCGTCGATCTGTGGAAAGTTAGAAAGAATCAAGTTCAAGTTCACTTTATAGGACTGTGCAAAAAACTTTAAGATACGTATTCCTTTAACACAGTCAAGAAATTCAACATTAAAGGCCACATGCAAGCGTTAAGATTCACTTTTTAGTACAAAAAAATTATGGACTTTAAAGGAAAATCTACAACTTCTTGATTATCTAATTTGAGGTAATTTCTAACATTTGGGTTTCCTGCCAATCAGTCATCAAATTTATAAAATATTTAATATTAAATCTAGGTTTGTTCGAAATTTAGTATTTCATCAATTTGATGCATGGTTGATAGGAGACCTAACTGTTGTAAAAGTACCTCATATTAGATTTCATATCATTAATTTGAAGATCTTTATTAAAATGTCTATGATAATCTATTTTTTAAATATTTTTATTGAAAGTTCTCTGGAAATGTAATTCCGTAACGTTTGGAATTGACCTAATATAGAAAACGATTTCAATACACCCCTTCAAGGTCAAGGCCGCCATTTTAGTTTGCGGGTAAACATTGCGTCATCAATGTTTTTAGATGTGCATGTATTGTTGCGTCACTGCCTGCGCTGCGCGCTCACATCATGGACCCGTTGCATAAAACTTACCATTGATGGTAACTTCGCTATCAATGGCAACTACCATGGTAACAGGGCTCAACAGCCAATACAAATCAAGGTTTCCATGGTAGTAACTATTGATGGCAAAGGTACCATCAATGGTAAGTTTTATGCAACGGGGCCCATATTGATATGGGCGCCATTTTAAATTACGAGTACACAAGTTGTTTACTCGTAATTTAAAATGGCGCCGCAGTCGGTGCATGCGCACTCTTGTAACCATAAAAGGGTGTATTAGGAATAAAACGCCATAATCGAGTTGAAACTGAATAAAGAGACTTGAAGGAGGGTTAGCTTAGTCAACGACCCTCTTCGGTATGGGGGTAAAAGGGGAAAGGGGAAAATAAAATACACTATTATAATAGTTCTTGTAATAATGTGCTTCGTCCGTAAGAAAGTTCAATATGGAAGAAAATACACGGCCCACCAAAGACAATAGGCATCCAATTTACGCATATGTTACTGAAAATATAAATGGAAAATGTATAATATCATTGTCTTAAAGGTACTATGTCCCATTTGCAGGCCAAAAAAATGAAAAGGTTAAATTCCAACGGCATTTGAAAGACAATACTAATTTAGAACTTCCCTTAAAAAAGGGGCTTGAAAATGTCTTTAAGTGGGAAAATAACGACTATTAGTTGTCAAATCGACTTAGGAGCTATAGAGCCAGTAAGTAATAGTCTGATTTTTCAGACCATTGTACCGAATGGTCGTACGTTTTATGCTGCGCAAAGATTCAATCAGTTTAATTTTGGCCATTACAAGAAGTGGGTTATTGATGTAGACAAATGCTCATGTACCCTTTACAGCTCATTTTATGTATGTTATTACCAAAGATGGAAAAGCCAGTCAGTCACTCAATAGTGTCTGACAGTGAAGTCTAGCAAGTAAACAGGTTTCCTTGCATAATTTGAATATTAGGACACTGCTAACGTTTAAATTTCACAGATAGGACATACATGACATATTCATAATTCCTGCAAAGTTCTACAGAATTTGATGTTGGCTGCAAAGGGACATAGTATCTTTAATGTCTTGAATAGCTGATCAATAGAGATTATAACGAGAGCCTATTTATTTTGTTTGTTTGGTTGTGTTTCATGTTTTCTCATGGTGGGGTTGGGGTAATTGTTCAATGTACTATGTTTAGGCATGAAACTAAGCTATACCAAAAGCTTCAACACTATTGAATTGGCAATGCAAGAATATAATCTATTAGCCTACAGGTCTTTAAAGGGTAAGTATGGACCTAATCAAGACCAGAAATGGGCAATTTTGCAAAGCCGTAATGTTGCACAAAGAAATCCTTCCGTCAGTTGGTACCAATTGTTTTGTGTCAACTTGCAAGTGTGACAAACGTGCAATTGTGCCTATCGGTACCGATGGCAAATGAAAAGCTAAATAGAAAAGTGGAAATCCGATATATTCCTGAAAGGAAATTCACTTTATGATCTGATACGAGGCTTGCCTTTTTTCTTCTTTTACATCGTCATGTCGTCCTGGTGGATCGTTAAACTGATACAAGGGCATGCGCCACCCAGGGATAGTCTGCAGGCAAAAACCCTTGTCTTTCGTTTTGCGTAACAGAGTCTGCATTTTGAGACTATGCTGAGGGCATATTGCATAGGCTCTTTACTTAAGCCGCTCCAGACATTTAACACAGTCAGAGATTTTCATAATTATCTAGGCTCTGCTCAAGGCGTTAGAAATTGTGATGAAGTGTCAAATAAGAGTCTCTGCTTGCAGACTAACAATGTCTCTGCTCCACCTTTAAACGTACAGGTCGCTTTCGACATATGATCCGTGGATAATGGCATGAGAACATGAGGTGTATCAAGTGCGCTGACTTTGTAGATGCCGTGGGGAAGGGGGGTGGCGTAGCGGGGCCATACATGTAGGGAGGGGTCGGTATCATCGGCAAGGGGGAGCCTGTATCGGTCTTACTTGATGAATGAAATGTGAATGAATAAGGCCATCTGGGGAGGGTGTGGAAAGGGGTAGGGGTTTTATCATCTTATTTTCTCTTTCCTTTTCCATTCTCCCTTTCTATATGTCTGTCTCTGACTCTTTCTCTCTCTCCTCTCTCTCTCTCTCTCTTTCTTTCGCCGTTCCAATTTGGGGGCGTACATGCCCAACGTATACCATAATAACTACACTCCTGCCATGAGCATGTTAATGGAAAATGTGCTACAGTATAGGACGTTAAAAATTATTATCAATTTTGTATTTATCATTATCATTATTATCATTACTATCATTACTATCATAACCATCATTATTATTACTATTATTATCATTATCATCATTTTTATTATCACCATCGTTATTATTATTAATAGTGTTATTATTGTTATTACTTTTATTATCATTGTCATCATTATCATCTTTATCTTCGTTATTACCATCATCATCATTTAAATGGGAAGTGATAGGAATTCCATTTTAAAACTTGCGATTCTTCCAATTGAGTCTATGCTATTAGATTGCAAGATTCAGACAAATTTACCCAACTCAATGAAGCGTGCCCGCGCTGGCAATTTGAACAAAGGGGAACAATTCATACTTCAATATATGGTGTTTTCTATTGTATTACTACAGCCAATGTTTACACTAGAGAGAGAGAGGAGACTACTGTATGTTTGATGCGAATATTTCTCGAAATCGAGCACTGTACAGTTTCTCTGCATGACGATTGAATTGTGATCGAGATTTAGGCTAACGTTGGAAAAAGACTTTAATGTGATTTTTTCTCCACATTTTCTCGTGTGAGAATAATGCCTAAGTGGAGGTATACCGATGGCATATCTGCACGATAATCAACGGAGCCTGTATTAATTAAATCGCTGAATTTCTTGGGCGTGAGAAACACCAAACGACGCCATATTGAAAACGTTTGTGGCATATTAATTGATCCGTGCTATATGTCAAAGGAGATGCACATGTTGATACTGTAAGTGGATTGTAAATCATATTTGATTTGGACTCTCTGAATGGTACGTGTGTGAAATGTCATGAATATATACATCATCGTTGAAATTCTATTCGGTACGGGTATACTATACAACGTTATCTCAGCGGGCTGCATGTATAGGAGGATATAAGTATATACATATCTCTCTCCTCTCTTTGTATGCTTCTTTTTACGCTGCGTAGTTGTTACCGCCGGTAACACAATATAATGATAATACTAATGATAATGAAAATAATGATAATGATGGTGGTGATGATAATGATGATGATGGTAATAATAATAATGATGATGATGATGATGATAATGATGATGATGATGATGATGATGGTAGTAATAATAATAATAATAATAATAATAACAATAATAATAATAATAATAATGATAATAACGATTTCTCTCGTTTACCCTGGGTAGCCTCATCAGTATTAATACTGTTCTCCCTGAGGGCCCTGCAATCATGACCTTACCCCGGCTTTAGCACAGCTACCGTTATAAAGCGTGCAATCATTAAAGGAATTTCTTACAGTAAGGACTGTTCAGATAGGAAATATCTAAAACGGAAATATGGCTTACAAAGTCTGCAAATATTAAAGAGCGTTGCAGGGTGTTGCGCTGTGAAAATCTCAAAACAAAAGGGCCAAATTGTTATTTAAAAAGAAAAGAATAATTCAAAACTTTCCTCAAAGTTTCGTGGCAAAATATTCATTCTTATTCAAATTACAGTTGTCTTTCTCTTCAAATTTGAATTTTGCAACTAGCAGTGTTTTATTCCCCCTATTATTTTGTTGTGTAGTAAATGAGGGCTTCAATTTTTTACTCGTAGAGAGAAAACCACCGAGTCTTTTGATCTGGAATTTTGCACATACTTTCATAAACTCATCTTGCTGCTACAGATGAATTTGGGGATAAGATTTTGAGGGCTTGCAAATCCCTGGTAGGGGCTTTAAAGCAAAAACAAACTTGAAAATTCTAGTATATCTTCGAATATAAATTGACTGAATTGAAAAATGATAGAAATTGATTTACTACAAATAATAAGTGGTGGAATTCAGGACCTAGAATTTTTTATCTGTTTTTTTTTCTTCTTCAATCTGTGAAAACAGTGTAGCCTATTTAAATTATGCCATCTAGCTATTCTGTAACTCAGTTCGAAAACTTCTTTGGCATTTAACAAAAAGTCTCATATCTTTTAAACTCATGCATTAAGCCAAGTATGCACATTTATTTATTATTATATTTTGCTTTTGCCCTTCCAAAAGCTTGACAAGGTTCCTTTATTAAACAATATCATCCATAAGAATATATAACAAATATACTATCATGCATAATATCATGTTGACCTCTCTTGACCAATCTAGGATACAATCGAAGCTTATACAATTGTACATAGGCAAAAATCAGCCATACACCGCGTTCGATTCAAATTGTTATTACTTTATATGATAGAAGATTATTTTAAACGTAAACACAATAATAAATTATACTTGATAACATATTTTAATTTTTATAGAAAATAAAAATCTGGGTCGGCATGTCATCTCTTGTCAGCTTCGTTTTCACCGATCGCCCTGTAAAGTCTTACCTGTCTATGGTGTGCACCATTTTCACTTGAAGGCATCCGTTTTTTTTTAAATCAAATAAGAGTAATATTATTTTATTTAGCTATACCAATCGAAAACAGTTTTCCAGAATATGGTCGATATGGTCATCTTAATTCATCACATTTGTACCAAACTCAGCAGTATTCAGGGCATTCTCTACTTTATCAAAATCAATAATTTAAAAAAGCTATATCTTGCAAAAAGATAATAATTTTTTCGATTACTTCTCATCGCCTATAGATATGAGTAGGCACTTTTAGATCTAGGTCACTTTGATAACTGTCAAATAGAACTATAGCAATTTCTTGATAGAATTATGTTGGTTACGTAGGCTACGTGAGAAAAGAAAAAAAGTACTGCTGACAAGGGTGGTACCGATATATATTCGTGAATAAAAAATAATATAATCGCAACTACTTTCGAGAAATAAACTCAAGGGCGATTTCAATGCAATATTGTATATCGCATAGAAATCACATTCGCATTACGTAATACGCCACTGTCATGTTCACACATTTGGATGGATGACGCGCAGGCTACCATTGCTTTTTTCAGATTCTGAATAAGACATTGAAGACCATGGGTTGCTGCTGTTCAGCTGACGAGGAACCAACGCTAGGAGACCACTCTAGCATGCCTGATGACGTCATTCCGTACAAGGGTCCCGTCTTGCAATATGCTTTTGTTAATATGAAGGTCATCGGAACAACTTTCATGGGTAAGGGCCAACTCTCTCCCTCCTGCTCTCTCCCCTCTCTCTCTCTCTCTCTCTCTCTCTCTCTCTCTCTCTCTCTCTCTCTCCCTCCATCTCCCTTCACCCCGAAGCTCCCTTTCTTCTCACACCAAGATCTCAATTCAATTTTGATTCAATTTAATTCATCTCGATCTATTTCGCATTCGTTTCAAAACTTCACTATCTTCAATGAATGTCACTCAAACTCTCAATAGCACCTCTTTGTTTTTCCCGAGTAGGCTGACCGTTTATAAGTGTTATTTCCAATAATGTTAGAGACTTTCTGTAGAATGTACTAGTAGTAGCTGTCTGTCGCGAAGCGACAATGACCACCTTCACTTTCATGAAGGCTGCTTGCAAAGGTGGGTAAGTACCGGTAGCTCTTGCAAGTTACTAACGGCACTCTCTCGGGGGAACTGGTGGCAGTTTCACACCGGCGAGGACATGTACAAGCCATGACAGGTGTGAACCACTAGACCCTGCAGTGACTGGTCAAAGGATGTCGGGAGTTCCGTATCGTCAATGTAGACACGCATAAAATTGCTCTCATCCTCAAGCCTTCATCAAAGGGAGGACTCTTACGCGATGCTAAAGATGATAACATCGTTGTTGATTATCTGCAAAGACTCACATCCTATGCTTTCTGATGCATCCCCATCCCCTTCCCCACCCCTAACCTGAAGATAAACCGAACCGACAGCAGTTGAATAACATAACTTTTTTTTCCTTTACAGGACGTAACTTAAAGACAGACTTGGGGCCGCACTACGCTGCCTTCCAGGGGCCTTACACCCAAGGGTTTCGTGTTGTCGGACTGAAGACTATCCCTGGAACCTTTGAGAAGCTACGGGTTCAGTACGGCATGGAGAGACGGTACTACATCCCTCTACAGGCAGCCTTTGTTCGTCCTGTGGGCAGGTAGGCTTATGATCGTTTGATTCCGTGAAAGGTCGAGGTGGTTCATTCACTTGACTCTCAATCTTAGGGTTGAGGATTCGAATCCCAGCCCGGCACTAACGTCATTTTGCACAACATTAATCCACATTTGCCACTCTTCATCCAAGTGTAAATGGTAACTAGCAATTCCTGTGGTATTAATGATTGCAGGGCCCTATAAGGAAGAGCAGTGTGCCATCCACGCCAAGAGGGTTACCATCATGTAAAAAGAGCAGTATTAATACTGATGAGGCAACCTGGATAAATGAGATCAAATTATTATTATATTTTTGCATAAATGTTATGTTGTAATACCTCAATTACACGACTGTCAAATTAACGACAAATCAAGTACACACCGGCTTAAACTTGGCCATAATATCCCACGCAGTCACATTGCCGAGGCCGACACAAGACCGATAACAGACAGATCGAACAATTACGCTGGCCCCAATGGCAAAAAGTTAGTCGGTGTGGAGTGGGTTGCGAGTTGGTTTGGCGGTGTAACTGAGGTATTAAAGGGAGTGTAGCATGGCAAATACTGGTTAACGCCATCTACGTCTTCTTTTGGACAACTGCACGTAAACGAATGGACTTGATTAACGGTAGTCAGCGACTTAATCTCTACATGGTCAGCGCGCTAGCGTTCGCGAAACAGACCGAAGTTGGCACGCTTCGGTTTCGCGTATGTTGCACGCACGTGAATGCTGCGGTCGCGTCGTCTGTAGTCGTAATATACCCGATTGGCCCCGAGTAGGGCCACGGGAAAGACACATAGTTTCGTCATTCTACACTCCCTTTAAAGTATAATTTATTTATTTTTGTGGCCGATCTGTTGGATATCAGTGTGACTGGACCAGTGTTTTTTGTTTAAACCGGAGTGCCGCAAGACATTGCAAGGGGTGCAGAGAGAAAATTGTATTTAGGCCTATATATATGAAGGAAAACAAAATTGAAATGACGTCGATTTTGTGGAAAACCAAATATATATAAGAAACCGCTAGACTAGAGTATGTAATTTCATACTAAAGTGTCTTTCTTCCTCGCTCGCTTCCTTTAGAAACATGATTTCTGGCAGCGAAGTGCCTGAATACTTCCATATTTGAGCAACGAGGTGCCCGAATAGCCTTCTATTTGACAGCGATATATTATGTATTACATCTTTTATATCAAAATTACATTTTGACTACACTCGCTTGCAACATTTATAAACAGAATAATTATGGGCAATGAGATGCCCGAATCCCCTAGCTTTTTCGTGCATCAATTTGACCACATACAATTTTTGTTTGTATTCATTTGTTCTGCTATGAGGTGCCCATGCACACACTTAATTCTATATTTTTATATAGTGTGTTGATTATAAAGGAAAGGTTTTATCATATAAAAAGTATGATAATTGTTTTGCTTGCTCGCTTCGCTCTTTGCAAAATTTAGAAAAAAATGTGCACAAGTGTAGATGGCACTTGATGAGTGTCAGAGTGATGCAAATTGAATCTTCTGTAAATGAATTTGGGATTGGGGTGACATGAAACTTTCTATTTCTTAAAAGGGTGCGGTTACTAAAATAAAGATAAAAATTGCTGACTAAACTAATAGGCCGTGAACGGTCGTATCAAAGTACTATATGTTCTATTTTCTTACCTCTGTCTCTGCGCATGTTCAGTCCTGTAGCTCCTATTGGTCAAGTCAAGATTGTTAAGACTGCCGTAGAATTCAACGAGTCTGTGTCGCCGACAAACCAGGAAAATGTCCAAATCGCTAGTGAGGTCGCTCACCTGAGGGAATTTGACGCAACGGTAAAAGTCTTTTCCATTTTTCTTCATATTTATTTCTCCTACCCGTTCATGTTTATAATCGTTGTCATTTTCTTCCATTTATTCCCTTAACCATCATGATATTCTCCTCCTTCTCCTCGTCGTCGTCATCGTCGTCCTCTTCTTCCTTCTTCTTCTTATTCTTTCTCTCCTCCTCCTTATTCACGTCCTTCTTTTGTTGTCTTCTTCTCGTCGTCCTCTTCTCTTCTTCTTTTTCTTCTTCTTTTTCCTTCTTGTTCCTCTTTTCTTTTTTCTTCTTTCGCCGATTTTGATGATGATGATGATTAGAGAGAAAACATGTATAATTCTACTTGATTAATTTACATTTGTGTTAGTGTTTTAAATCTTCATAGTCACAGATAATCCTCCATGTCTTTGTGTGACTTTGTTTCTGTGCTGAAGACATCTTGTAAATCCACTCAATCTCCAACTGCTCCCTCTTTTCCTTAATGTGTTTATGCTTTTAAAGGTAAAGACCAGTTTTGGAAACGCCCCTCTCTCAAAAAATGAAATGGAAGCTCTCATTACTAATCATATGAAAGAATATGTTTTGACTAATACGTGATGATACAAATTTTGCCGGGAAACCGCCTACTATTGATATATTTGGTAAATTATTATATCTATTGGGACCAAATAGATATCGCGCATATAGTCTCAGATAGTCCCATATACATCTTTCTGTGTACAGTGCTTGTAACTTTACCAAGACTGGGCCAAATTTCTTATCATTTTGATGATTCCAGAACATTGCAGTACACACCAATACTTATATGCTAGATGATCAACCTTTTCTGATCGATTCCACAACGTTTCTTTCACAATGCAATCGCATGACCAGAACTGGTCTTTCTCGTTAAAAAGATAAGGGTGCATTTCATGGCCGAAGGAAAGAAAGAAAACGTGCCTACCATGAGGGTAACGTTTCAGTGAAGACAATACAGCATCTAATCTACCAAGTAGTTTATTTATTCATATGGATATTTATCTCTGCTTCTCATTGTATATGCGTTTAATTTATTTTTACTTTCAGATTGAGGAGAAAGGTCGAGAGGGGTTCCAGCTTGTCTCTTTTGAACCCAGTGGTTACACCAAAAAAACAACCAATGTGAAAGAAACAGGTGGGATGAACCAAATAAACTTACCATATCTATCTCACATTTTATGTTCTTTGTGCCTATCTTTTATTGTTATACATATACGTATTTTACCCGAAGCGTTGGATTTTGCTTCTTGTCTATCCTCGTTTCCTCATTTTTTGTTAACCATTCTATTATGATATATGTCCTTGTTGTCGCTATTACACTTATAATTCTCCCCTACACTCAAAAAGTGATATAAGGATCAGACCTCTGCTGCAATTGTAGTGCAATTTACCTGCTGAGTAATAGACAAGATGAACATCATTACCATTGTAACTAGGTTTTCAAAAATGTATATGAATACAGACTTAATCATATATATAATTCTACTTACACTTATGGGGATAATAACGAGAGGACCAGGGGGTGTTTCACAAAGACTAAGATCGACTTTAAGTTGGACTTAAGTATAACAGGCCGTTCATGCCATTTTTTGCTCTCACCATTATGATCTTTAGATAATATTTCTTCCTTCAATAATGAATTATCAACAAATGTAATTTTTGTAGATATTTTACCATGATTTGTACGTCCCTAGAGAGACTAATGCCAGTAAATAATGATAGCAAACAATGGCATGAACGGCCTGTTATACTTAAGTCCAACTTAAAGTCGATCTTAGTCTTTGTGAAACACCCCCAGGTAATTGCAGAGAGATAATGTTATGTATAATATTGGAAGTATATAAGAAGGTCACCACCCAACAATCAAACCAACAACAATCCATTTCGACTCTGTTCACTTGTCCTTCGTCTCCATTATTTTACTTTATGAGGTACACTGAGAAATGATCACTTCATACAAATTGGTTATGATTAAATCTGATTCAATTCTATAATTTCACATACTAAATTTCACCAACACATAATCAAAGACCTCCCCGGTTTATCACAGCAAAACTGTATTCCGTAAAACTACACAAGCCATATTTATACTCTGGCCTTACATTTATAATACAGGTCAGTGTCAGTGACAGACAATTCAAAGATCACTAACCAGATAGGGTCTATATGAGAAAAAAACTAAGCCTAAGCCCAAACTAGAGTAGACTACTTAGATCTCGAACCAACAGATAAGTGATCTGTATAAACGCTGCTCTAGTTCTAGCCTAGGTCTAGTCTCTAGAGTCTATATATGCAAAACCAGACGCACTAGAAATAGAATGTCACATAAGAATGTACTAGGTTTAATTACTACGGCGCTGCACAGTTTGCCGTGAGTCCCGAGAGCAAGTGTATAGCCTATTATAAGTCTTCATTTTTAGAAAAAATAATCCCCAAAAGATAAGAAAATTGACACGAAACAGGTAAGAAAAATAACGACTTTTAAATCATGGCTATTATTTGAAGAAAAGATGAATATTTACTTGAATTTTAGGTCTGTTTTAGTAGCGTATCTCTACGCCGGAGTTACGGGGTCAAAGTAGGGATAGTAGCGCCACTATCACAACCAGTGGCGGATCCAGGGGGGCCTCCCAAAAAAACAGGTAAAAAATCCCTTTTTTGTAAAAAAAAATGAAGATGGGCCCCCTCCAATGGCGCTCAAGGGGTGTTAAAAAAATTCATTTTTTTTTTTTTTTCGGAGGCCAAAAAAAAAATTATGCTCACTACCCCCGAACTCGACGTTGCTCGCGAACGAAGGAACACCATTTGAAGCAGGTCCAAAATTCGAGGTGAAAGTTGATTGAAGAAATCAAGGTGCGATGCTGGAAATAAGTCAGTAGATCTATGATATTCACGATGAAACTGACGCAAGAAGTTCGCGACACTGGTGATCGATGATGTCCACGACTGCGGAGACGATGATGATGATTGTGTTCAGGTTGTTGTGGAGATTGAATCAGGAATGGAACTCGACGAATCTCCCGGAGATGAAGAGAGAAGTTTACAAGCTGAAGATTAAGAAGCTGCAAAAACGGGCAGTTTGTCTCCACAAAAAATAAGTTGAAGCTAGCTGGTCAATAAGTAAAAATCAATCAGTCATATAACAGGCACCAACAAGGTGTCTCAAAGTAGCTCAAATGTCGATTTAATAGTTCGAAAACAAAGGCTATACAAATTCGCCTGTGGTAAAAATGGTCCAAATTAACAGTCTGTATAATAGTTCGCCGGAGTCTCGGCCTAGCGTAAGGCTCGGCTTCCGTAGACAGCTGCGGGGCCAAAAAGTACACACAAAAGATATGCCCAGTTCTATCAGTTTTTTTTAGTCGACACTAAGGTAAAAAGCGAAGCTATAATAAAAAGCGGGAAAACATTTCGTCCACTGAGGAAGGTTCGTGATTGGCCCGCGTACATCTATGTTAATTAGTAACGTGATCATTTAACTTATGAATAAACATCGATGTAATTTAGAATGGTCGCTACACACTCCTAGGCATTTTTCCAATTATTCATCTCACTTTTTTCAACATGTTCAATCTACGATATAATTTTACCTTGAGGCTCATTGATAAAGTTTAGATAAGCTTAGTTACTATGTTTCATTTTTTAAAGATTCACTGTGCCCTTAAAAATGATGTATGAAAATAGTTGTTTTGTTGTTCTCTCTCTATCTCTGTCCGGTCCTGCATGGGAGAACAATTTAATTGAATGTTACACGAACTATTCCTAATTCTTCCTGACCTGCAGTTCTGCAGCTGGACCTCATTTTCCATCGGTCATTCCAATCCTCTTCCGGGTCATTCATGTATCAATCGGTCATCATTCCTGTATCTTACTCGGCTGTTGGAGAAATGCTCGTGTCTCGCCGTCAAGTCTACGAGCTAGCCACCGATGTGACGCCGTGTTTGGTTGAAATACTGCAGCAGGGATGGAAGATAGTAGATACTAACTACCTCAGCTCACATCTACAAGGCCGTAAGTTGTGCACACCAGAGGCGTAGCCACATAAGAGGGCACCTGCACCTGCCCCCTCTCTCCCTTCATCAAATGGCGAAAAAGGTGAAAAGGAAGAGAAACGAGAGAAAAGGAAAGAGGGAGGGAAGCTAACGAGAATTTGTCTTAAATAAGATTGTACACCCCCATAGGCTGTCTTTAACATTTTGTTTAATTGATTCATTTTTGTAGGACCATGAAAATTTCGAAAAAAATCGCCGCCTCATTGAATCCACCATACTACAGGAATTACAGCATAATTGCACAGTCTCAATGAAAATATACTTGGGCCTACTGAAACAAATATGAATATTGTGATCACATAATATTTACTAGAGGGCGTGTATTCTTATAATGAAAATTGTTTTGATAAATTTTAGGACTTTGTATTATGAGTTGACCAGTGCTTGATGAGCTACAACCAAGCCGTTCCTTTGAGGCCAAGGTTGTGAAACAGAGACTTGGCCTTTCTTTGGGGCATTGTAAGATCAGAGGGTATGGAGAAATGCAGGATAAAAAGAGAAGAGGAAAACAAAGGGTTTAGATGGAAAGAAGTTGTAACCACAGAAACGAGCAAGTCATTAGGAGAGATGTGCATACTTAATTATTACATAGGATATAATAGAGTAACCTTGAGAGGGTCTGTCCATGGGCTAACCAGGAGTTGAGCACGACTCGATAAATATATGATGAATAGCAACATCATGTAAAACACTGTTTTATATCAATAAAATAATCATCTGAAAAATGTACTCCTTCAAATTACAATTAAAAAAAATTTAAAAATGGTCTCCTTTCCAGAATTTCGTCCCACTGCTAGGACCTTGACGTTTAATACCATGTGGGTATTCGAGAAGCCCTCTACGGCGGCCAATGATCTTCAACCTCGCTGGGAATGTACTGTCATCAAGTACAAACATGTCGTGAAGGTTTGTGTTTCTCTTCTGCGCATGTCTGATCCTTCTAATCCGCGCATCTTTTGTTTCTACTGATTTATTAGGGTTTATTCATTTTCCATTTTGTTTAACAGAATAGCTAACATACAGATTGATTTATAGAAACTGTTCGATATGCTTATATTTCTTCCGCATGGTCTCGTAATACGCCTTCACAAAAGCACAATCTTTCAGCCATTCCGTGATATGATAGCATATAAGGTATGATTTAATATCCTCACTACCATATATTTCAGAGATATATCGACATTGTCTTAAAGGGCAATCCAACCCTTGTAATAAGTTGATTTGTATGAAAGCAGAAAAATAACAGAACAGAATGGCAGAATTTTGAAATGAATCGGACCAATAGTAAAAGGTTATGAATGTTTGAAATATGAGATCACTATAAGTCTATGCGAATCTCAAATTGGTAGTTCGGTCAATGAATTGTGACGTAGGGCGTGGATAACTCTCCCATCCGCCGTGTACAAAAATATCATTAATTTCTGTTTTTCTCATAAGTTCCTTCTCCCTTGGAGCACTACTCAAAATATATTATAGATAGCATATTATTATAGGTCCTCTAAAAAGAATAGACCTTCCTGAGCATTGAATTTTTGAAAATTTATAATTTTAGTCATTTTATATGTTGGAACAGATGGGAAAGTAGTCCGGCACTACATCACATTGACATTACCGCTTCAGCCAATTTGAAGTGCCCATACGTATAGTGATTACAACTTTTAAAAATTCATAACTTTCATATATTTAGTCAGATTTAATTGAAACTTTCATCAGTTTGCTTCTCTGATTTTTCTGCTTTCGTTTAGAGTAGTTGTCTATTTGGATTGGATTTCCCTTTAACAATTTAAATGATGTTGAGACGTGCTGTTTCCGCCTTCATGGTTTCTTCTTCTGATATTTGATATAGCGCTTTTCCCTTGCAGTTACCATGGTTACAAAGCGCTGCACACATTAATCAACATGTTTAAGCCATCCAAACAATAACAATATCATTACTAAAAGAAAAAGTAAAACTCCCGTTTTCATTTCTCAGTTCGCATGTAACCGGATGAAAGCAACCACCACCTGGAAGCCTTTACTTGTCGAGATGGGTCACCGTGGTTGGGAACTTGCTTGTATCCTGGACACGGCTGAAGCAACGAGAGAAGGGCGAATGGGCGTACGGCAGACCTTACTCATGGTGTTCCAGCGCCCTCTATGATAAACAAACTTGTGGCCATCATTAAGAGACTTGTGGCCGCCATTGTAGTGTAAATTTGACACGGCTGAAGCAACGAGAGAAGGGCAAATGGGTGTACGGCAGTTCTTACTCATGGTGTTCCAGGGCCCTCTATTATAAAACTGGGAGTAACCAAACCAAAGAGCTTTGGCCACAATAAAAATTTTTTTTTTAAGTTGCATGAATCTTGGACACGAATGAAGCAATCAGATAATTTCAAAAGAGATTGGGATTACGGCAGACCTGATTCAAGATGACGCCTCGAGTGCAACGGGTGTTATATACATAGTATAATGCAACTCGAGGTAGTTTCGGTGATTATTTTAATTATTGAACATTAACATAAAAAGGGACATACTTACGCTTTTCGTATTGCATTTACTGGAGTAAATCGCAAGAATAAAAAGAAAGCCGAAATTCGACAATGATTAATAAGCGGAAGCTAAAAGGACAAATCGCGCGAATAAAATACTGGTGTAAGTGCAAGAGGAAAAGCGATTTAGTATTTATGTTTTCGTTGCAAGCCTTCGATCTTGTATTTATAAAATCATATTTTTATTGAAAATTGAGTAATCATGATTAAGTAGCTATACGGGTATTTTGAATGCTGGTCTATTTTGGACACAGTATGAATGATTCATTGAAGGTCTGTTTGAAAAGTATTGTGTTATGTTGAAATGTAGTGTTTTCCATTCAGATAATATCCAATATTGTTAGTTTCTGAGGAAGCAAAGATATTTTGAAATGTGTGTTGGTTTATTTTAGGGGGTCATGTCACACATTTAGGTTTACAGGTTCATGCCAAAAAAAAGTATGTGCATTTCTGACATATTTTAGTTATTTAGGTTGTCACTGTAAGATAAAGCTGTATGCCCGTGATACAACACATCACAGGCAGTAAAAAAAATACATTCACTCATTCATTCATTCATTTTAGTTCCAGTTCTCGTAAAAAATAAATTCAACAATATATTATACATATAAGAAAATATATAAACAATACAAAGAATATGGAGAAGCCTGCAGAGGCCATTGGCCTTCAAAGGCTGGGCTCCAATGGCCGCAGATAATTATACAAAGTAAAGAGAAAAAGAAAGAGTGGGTAGTACATGAACAAATGTTTACTGGCCGGTATTAAACATAATTAAGCGGTAAATAGGTAATATAGCATCTTTTCCCGATAATTATTAGAAACTGCCTGATGACATGATGATGTAGTTTAAATGTAAAAATGTATTCAATGCATTTTCAAACTACTGCCTTTCATTTTTGTAAATGTTATGCATTGTACGATATTGAATCATTTAGCCTATGTTACTATATATTGTAAAATACCTTTGATGTCGGTATTATAAACTCATGCACAGGAAAAGTTGAAAATAAACGAAAAATAATGACAAATATATCGTACTGAAAATAAAGAGAAGACTAAAAGTTTAATTGAAGTTTATGATTTTCATCAAGTCGAATGCGGACATGTATTTGAGTTATCATGTCTTAACATAACCAATTCTTTTGATTGACCTTTAGACCATTTCCTTACATTTTCTGAGTCTATTTCCTCAAAAGTTTCCTTAACTTAAATCAATAATTCTGGAAAGAAAGGAGATTACAGGTTTTTGACAGTATAAATGCGCCTACATTAACTGTGAAAGTTAGGTATTGCTGGAAGTTTTGAAACTCTAGATCCAGCGCGGATACAATTGTGGGCGTCACCCCCTCGCCAATTCAAGAGATTGGGAGAGGGGGGGGAGAGAGGGAGGGATACTGGGGAGAGAAAGACAGAAAGTGAGACAGATAGGAGGAAGTGAGGGAGGGAGGCGAGAGAGAGAGAGCGACTGAGAGAGGAGGGAATGAGAGATAGAGAGAGGCAGGGGATGACAGAGAGGAGGTAGGGGAGAAGATGGGAGTAAAGGAGGGAGAGAGAGAGAGAGACTGGGAGAGAGAGAGAGACTGAGAGATAGGGAGAGGTTTAACCCCCCTCCCCCTCAAATTTTTTTATGTGTGTGTTTCGGAGGAAACCCCCCACTCACTTTTTTCAGGTGTAAAAAAAAAAAAAAAAAAAAATTAGGCTAAAGGGTGAGAAAAAAGACCTTATCCCCATTCAACAAAATATCGGTCGGTATAATTTTATAATTTCCGGGACAAAAAAAAATGTGCTCTTACCCCCGTTGAAACAATCCTGCGTACGCAACTGGTAATGATGAAAATATATTCTTATCAAATAGAACCTTTGGGATCCTGTCCAAAAAGGGATTTTGTTGATGAATAAAAAATAAAGATATCTAGTTATAACTTCACTTGATCGCACATAATATAATAGCGAGAGAAAAAACAAACTGCCTGTTTATATAGTCCAGAATCTGGCCTATTTAATTTTGATCTCCACCACATCAACGCAATATGCGACCTCCCCCTACTTACTCATCTAAAAAGTTTGGAGTAAGATGTATGGAAGGGCGGTAATTCGTTTTATCATAAAAGATATTGTTCGTGTCGAGAAGAATTATTGTTGAAACGATTGATTTGTAAGATTCACCGAGATAGTGGACTTTGATCATTTTCAAAAAGTTCGCCGACCTCATGACAATCACTGATGTGATGAGCCCTGTTTAAAGCAGTGTAAAATCAACACTTCAAGATGTACGTGTTTGATGGGGAAATGAAAATGTCTGACTATGTCACCAACTTATGTCGTACCCTGAACTGGCAAATATATAACTTTAATCGTATCAGAAAGTACTTAGATCGAGAAAAATGTCACAACGTTGTTTGACTATGGTGGATGCTTGCTTGGGGGCATCAGTAAGAAGGACCTGGGCAAACTTCAACGTCTCCAAAACAAATGTGCTCGTCTAATTTGTCAAAAACCGACATGGTCCCATGCTACTCCAGTGTTGCATGAACTACACTGGCTCCCAGTTGGTGATAGAATACAATACCGGATACTTGTTCAAACATTCAAATCTATGACAGCCACACTTCCGGTATACATCTCCTCACTCTTTCAGCAACAGAGAACATCATACTCTTAGGTCTTCATCAGCTCCTACCTTTGTCATTCCCAAATCCTGTAAACTGGCTGGTTTCAAATCCTTTCAGTCCTTAGCCCCACGTCTCTGGACCAAACTCCCCTCGTTCTTAGATTTCTTCAAAAAACAACTGAAAACATACCTCTACAACTCCTCTTAAATTGTTGATAGACTAAGAGACAGCGCCTTGTATCCTTTGGAAAAGGCGCTATATAAATCCAAAATATTATTATTATTATTATTGCACTCAGGGGCGGCGATTTCTTTTCATGACCGGGGGTGGGGGACGAAATGCGAGGAAAAATATGTATTCCGTTGGTATAACGGTGATACCAATGGAATACAGATATAATCTGGCCTATTTAATTTTGATCTCCACCACACCAACGCAATATGCGACCTCCTCCTACTTACTCATCTAAAAAGTTTCAAGTAAGTTGTATGGAAGGCCGGTAATACGTTTTATCATAAAAGATATTGTTCGTGTCGAGAAGAATTATTGTTGAAACGATTGATTTGTAAGATTCACCGAGATCATTTTCAAAAAGTTCGCCGACCTCATGACAATCAATGATGAACCCCTGTTTAAAGCAGTTTAAAATCAACACTTCAAGATGTACTATACTCAGGGGCGGCGATTTCTTTTCATGACCGGGGGATGGGGGACGAAATGCGAGGGAAAATATGTATTCCGTAGGTATAACGGTGATACCAAACTGAATACAGATTTTTTACAATATATACTTGTACAATTTGAAGGATATTATGCGAGGGAGCGTAGCAACCGAGCGAGAAGATTTTTGCATTTTTATTAGTCTAAACGCTGCACTCTTGGGCCCTACAGAGCCTAAAAGTTTGTTGCAGTCTTTAGTCACTATTTGATATATACATTTTGTTTTTTCACTTTTTCAAATTTCCGGGGGGGGGGGACGATCCCCCTTAAAAAATTGAGGGGGTAACGTGTCCCCCCTCCCGTCCCTCCGGGATCATCGTCCCTGACTTTACTTGTCTTATCTGACATTATGCCTCCGGTATCATACATGATGTGAATTTACTCTTTTTAATCTTTTTATTAACTGCTTTTTTAAAATATACTGGTATTAAAAGCTAAATAGTAACCGGTAATAGAAATGCAAATGTGCATTACTAACACGATCGGTAATCTCGGATTTTAGAAAAATCAACCTTTATAGTTAATTTCAATAGCCGTCTGCATCAACTATTAAAATGTGCACATAATAAAGGCTTATAATCTTGTCAATGAGTTGATTTTCTTTTAAAGTCTTTACGACCTGGGTTGTTTACCGATATATTATTATGAGGAAAAACTTGACTGCTAAAATGTACTTTGTATGTCGATAACAATGTTCTTTTTTAAATACATCACATACACAATTAGCCTGAGTGTTGTTGTTCAGTCGTGAACGTGTCTAACAATATGAAATATATACATGTATATATATATTTGAAATAATAATTTTAAAACTTATGCACCCCCTCACTGTTTTTGTTTTCCTTCCCATACCACGTTTCTAATGTTAGATATCAAAATGACCGTGGAAATGATTATGATTACCTTTTCTTCTTCTTTTTCAAAGCAAATTAGCACATGGAATGTTGATGTTGTCGTCATCGATGTTGTTGTTTTTGTTGGTTTTGTTGTTGTTGTTGTTGATGTGTTTGGTTGGGTATTTTATATTGTTTTGCTTGTCAGACATTTCTCTTTCGGAGTTATGCCCCTCGCATTAAAAAATAATTCTTAGCCGCCCTTAATGAGTTTACAGGGCAATCAGTTATGATTTTTCACTGGATAGGAATGTATTGAGTGGAGTCTATTATTCATAGACTAGTCCTCACACGTTGTCACGAAGGAAACTAAGATCCACAGGAAGTAGTCTCAAGACTCAGTAAAAGGACAGTTTCATGATGAGCACGGAAATGACTTTTGCCCGAAAGACAAAGAAGCAACACTGAACAAAACAAAAACAAAAAGTCTTCGATATAGAACCGCTTCACATGATGTATAACATCGTTTCGAAACCCAGGTAAGAAAATGCGTAGGCCTAATTGTCTATTCATTTTCATAGAAAATACTGAGCATTTATTTCCTCGCTAATCTTTCTGTCCATAGGCCGTTAACTAAGTATTAATAATACAAAAAATAGAGAGAAAGGAAAGCTTAAAGGGCGAGTCTACTCCAAAAATAACTTGCTTTCAATAGAAGCAGAAAAACCAGACACACCAATAAAAACAAGTTTGAGCAAAATTGGATAACTATAATAAAAAAAGTTATGAATTTTTAATGACATGAACAACTCTGAAAATCACAAAACAAATTGGCAACTCACTCAAGAGTCTGTGACGTCATTGCCTCACTATCCACTAATTGTTTTCTTTATATTGATAATATAAATTTCCAATTTTCCCCCTAAATATCTTATTTCCTCACACCAGCATCCAAGTTATATTGATAGTAATATGTTTTTGTGTGGATGCACTAATTAAATCATAACAAATGTGAATTTTCATAAACTATTTATATAAAAATCAATGATTATGAATATACAATATTCAGAAAAAGTATCAATGCTTTTAAAGTTCATAACAGATTTTGGGAAATGTCATGCACGCAATATGATACAAATCATATAACGTTGGCACAGGCATGGGGAAATCAAGTTTTGGGGGATAAAAAGGGAAATTAATGGGATAAAAATATATAAAGCAATTAATAAATAGTGAGGCAATGACGTCACAAACTAATAACCAACTTGGCAATTTGTGTAGTGATTTTTTAAGTTCCATAGTTTTTCATACTTTAAAAAAGATTTTACTCAAATTTTTTTTGCTCTGTTTCTCTTTTTTTTCTGCATCTATTAACAGCAACTTATTTTTGGAGTGGACTTAGCCTTTTCTAATACTACGGGTATACAAAGGTACTCATGTAGCAAACTTGAATGAAGGCTACGCAACAATTAATAGGCTAATAATAAATTTGTATTAATAATAAATTTTCAAGAAAAATGTGCAATTAATCGCAAGACTTATGCTTGATTTTGGGGATTTGCAATTGATTGCAACTTTCTTGCAACACCCATAAGACTACTACGGAAATACTAGGTGATTCGATCGTCTAGCAAACTCGAATGAAGTACGCAACAATAGGCTATTAATACCATTGACCTTCTTGATCGTAGTAGGTCCATGATAAAACGAGACCGAACTTCTATTAATAATAGACGACCTGGCCTGTTGAGTGATTCTTATTGCACATTGGCCTTGGAAGCGTGCGGAAAGGCCCGACAACTACTATACAGACCTATTCGAATGGAGTTGAGCGCGCTGTGTTGAATAAAAGCTAAGAAGTAGGCTTACATTGTTTGAGATTCATTGAAGTATTGAACCCTGTGCACATGTGAACATACTTTATTACGAGGAACACATGTACACATGTTTCGTGATTATACAAATTGATAGAAACGGTGGTTGATTAGACATGGCGAGACTTCCAAGAGCTGGTCTAGTCTTTGCGACTATCCTGTGCTTCGGACTCACTCCTCTACCGGTTGCCTCGGGGGCGAAAATCATGCTGGCGATGACGGCGTTCTTGAACAGCGTTAGTCAGCATATTCTGTTTTCTGCTATCACGGAACCCCTGGTTGAACGGGGACACGAAGTCATACTCCTTACCCCTCAGTATAAGGTCACCAAAGGTCTCACTGAGGGAGCCGTCACTGGAAAGATCTTCTTTAAAACCAACCGGACAAAGGAGGAGATGGAGGAGATAGCTTCAAGCCTTCAGTCCATTGCTCTTGGTTTCAGCCAAGAATCCTTTATGGAAATCCTGGACAGGGTGCGGAAGATCATGCCGATATTCTCCGAGGGGTGTTTTCGACTTTTCGAAGACCAGGAGACTTTAGATCGCCTTAAGGCAGAGAAATTTGATCTGATCATCACCATGCCTCTCTTCGGATGTGATGGCTTGCTCGCAGAGTACCTCGACGTTCCTTTCATCGCGATGACTCCTCTTCGAAGGGCGCCCACATTTTCTGAAGACACATTCGGCATCCCCGCTCCATCCTCCTACGTTCCTTTCAGCCCATTAACCGCCTTCACCGACCAGATGACGTTCTTCCAAAGGACTGCCAATATCCTAATGCGTTATGTCACCGAGCCAATCTTTG
Source organism: Mesocentrotus franciscanus (assembly GCA_037976565.1). NCBI lineage: Eukaryota > Metazoa > Echinodermata > Echinoidea > Camarodonta > Strongylocentrotidae > Mesocentrotus > Mesocentrotus franciscanus. The sequence continues at coordinate 1,824,967 of CP137684.1, read as the reverse complement.
TATCCTTCACCCGGGCGGGTATCAGTCGGATCCAGAAAGAACATAACATCAGACCTGATCTGACCATTGATCAGCTTCTTGGGAAAGCTCAGCTTTGGTTGTCTCAAGGTCACTGGGCTTTTGAGTTCGCTCAACCCATTACACCAAACTACGTCACAATCGGCGGGATCACCGTTAAACCAGTCAAACCATTACCAAAGGTATAACCAGATACAATAATGATGGCTCGAACCGCGAACCATATGATCCACAGTCCGGTGACGTATCCACTAGACCACGTCACTTTCATTTTGGAATTTCATTTGGAATCTAATACCAGATTACCTGTAGTAATGTATTTAAATGTATCTACATGCTCAGGTTATGAAATCTTTAATTAATTTGTTTCATACCAGGTGTTGTTCATATTTTATTCAGATGAATAATTTCTTAGTGTCCACTATCCAAATAACCAAAAAATTGGGCCGTTCAGGGCAATCCATCTTCTTTCTCCCATTGCCTTCTTATATGTCTAACTTGCTTTTAGGTAATACAAATCTCAGACAAACTATTTTGCAGTTCGTCAATGATATTTTTACCCTGGTGGCATCA
>CP137684.1:1806631-1823876 GCA_037976565.1 Mesocentrotus franciscanus | reverse complement strand
GCATATATACAATAACAAACGTTAAAATGAAACATCTTCAATTTAAATCATAATGTGGTGGGAAAAAACAGAGGCCAATGGCCTATCAAGGTTATTCCCAAAGATAATAAAAATTTACATAAAAAGTTACTAAAAGCGAGATAGAAATATCAATATACTGTATAAAATTAAACCAGACAAATCCATTACAAACAAACAAAAACAGAAAAGGTATTTATGTAAAAATAATCCTAGTTATACATATTTATTTACAAGATATTTCTTAAGCTTTCTTTTGAAAATTGACACTGTTGGGCATATTAAGTTCTTGAGGCAATTTGTTCCATAATTTTGGTCCGGCATAAATAATTGCTCGATCAGGAGGGTCTATTCTTTTTAGAGGGCCTAATATGCTATCTATAATATATACTTATTGAGTAGTGCCCCAAGGGAGAAGGAACTTAAGAGAAAAACAGAGATTAATGATATTTTTGTACCAACGGCAAATGGGAGAGTCCACGTCCTATACGTCACAATCCACTGACCGAACTAACAATTTGAGATTCGCATAGACTTATAGTGATCTCATGTTTCAAACATTCTTAACTACTATTGGTCCGATTCATTTCAAACTTTTGCTATTCTGTTTCTGTTATTTGTCCGCTTTCATACGAATCAACTTATTACAGGGGTTGGATTGCCCTTTAATACAATGCACAGTGGAGGAACGATACCGGCTGCACAGAGATACGGGATATGACAGCCCATCCACAAACTCTCCCTGGTTTATCCAGGGAGATCGCAGTGCACTCTCCCTGGATTTTCCTTATCCAATGCGTCTATTGGTCATTAGTTGCTGGATACTCCCAGGATAATCCAGGGAGGTTGGCAATCGTATTCTCCGTGTACACAAGGCTGCTCCCACATTATACCACTGGAGAGATGGTTCAGCGAACTGCTTTCAATTAAAGGATGCAAGAAGATGTGAGCGAAATGCGGTTTATGTTGATCTTTTAAAATAGTATTTTACAACATGCAGGGAGCCTGATTGATCATTTTTTTGGTACTAATTTTGTTTAACATGCTCGAGTGCATTTTACCCAATTATGGATAGCCTAAGTCTATTTTAGTTACATGCAGAAATTGCAGATAGGCTGTAGCTTCAATAACTTATGGGTGCATATCATCTGCAATACCGTAGACCCTATCTATAATTGATACAGATCGGGGAGGGATGGCTCTATAGGGTTGCTGGTCCGTAAAATTTGATGCATTGATAATAGTTAAATCTTTTAGCATATATCCGTAGATTCTGTACGATATTGTTTATGATGCATGGTCATGAATGCAACTTTATATTGTAACATAGCAGGGTGTATGTGTACCCCTCCCCCTCCCATGGCTCGTATTCAATGAATTGCGATAATGACCATGTTATGTAAGGATGTACTCAAATGTACTCCAAAAAAAATGTGTCCTGTACCCATGAATCATGTATATATAGAGAATGATTCACACATACTTGTCTCTATAACTTTAGTCAGCACGTACAGTTGTAAAAAAAAGATGAATATGGTTTATTCATTCTTAGTGAGTCATATTATGTGCTTATGTATAGTTATAGAATACATTTATTACATTAAAGTATTTTAAATTGATAATACAAAACCAGCGTGTATGGGAGCGTCCTTTAAACTGCTTCATGAATAGTCTGCTATAACAGACTCTAAAAACCGTTTTGTATTATAACAGCCATGGGGTGAACACTGTCTATGGAAGGTGTCACCATCATTAAACGTGCATACATTCTAAATCTTGCAGGAGCCCGCCACCCCCAAAAAAATAATAAATAAATAATCACATGAAAACAAGGACCATGATAGAACGTCCCTGATTGCAGCATGGTTCTAAAAAGAAGACTAGTAGTAGATAGTCTATGATGTATTCCTTACTATTAATCTTATGATACATAGATTCAGTTTTCTACGAGGGAACTTTAGGCCTGTAGCCGTAGCAACTCGAGACGAAAATATTAAAATCATAAACCACAACAACGCCATAAAATGTATTTACCAAAGCAGCAATTACAATATGCAGGAAAATAGGGTTGGGTCCCCCCACACTTTTGCTCTGCTCATAGGGGTGGTCAATATATAAGGAATGTGTAACAAATAACTGTTTCATTTTCAGTACTTCAATTCCTACATCCCTCCCCCATACGACACAATCACGAGGAAAGCGTTGATGATAGAACGGCCCTTGTGAACAAACTGTACTCAAAGAGAAGACTAACTGAAAATCAGTCTTGTAAGTTAGGCATCTTAAAGGTATAGGCCAGTTTTGGAAATGCCCCCTCTCAAAAAATGAAATAGAAGCTCTTACTGCCAATCATGTGAAAGAATATGTTTTGACTAATACATGATGATTCAAATTTTGCCGGGAAACCGCCTACTAATTATTTGGTAAATTATCATATTGATCCGGCCTGGATAGATATTGCGACGCTCATTTCAACATTGAACATTTGGGCATATATTTCTGCTGATTTGCAAATTTAGTTTGAAGTATTGCCATCTAAACCTCTGAAGGCAATATCTAAACAATATTGAATGGATATTTTGCACCCAAAACCCTTGAACCGCAATTTTACCACTACCGGTCTATATCTTTAAGCCTTCTGAAAAATTTTGTTTAGTTTCTGGTAGGAATTCACCTTCTTGCACTGGCACTACATGTCCAGGACATATATATATTTAAATATAACTGGATCAAACCAAGAATATGTGTATATACTAAAGGCAGCAATTGGAATATAAAGAAAAATGGAGTAGGGTTTTCTCCCCCTCCCCCTCACTTTAGAACCGCTATGACGACAGGTGTGATCACTCTATGAGAACGGTGGAACAAATAACGATTTCATTTCTAGTAATTCAACCCTTACAGCCACCTTCCTAATCCGACTCGAAAACAGATAAAATATAGAATATAGAACGTCCCTTATTGTGATTCTGTACTCTAATCGAAGATTAATATATATTATAAATATATATGTATAATCTTATATCAACACTATACTATACTATATGCAGCAGCTGAAATATAAGGAAAAATTAGGCTAGGTTTTGTCCCCCCACCTTAGAAACGATCTGCCCACAGGTGAACTCATTCCATTTTAAAGGAAGGTGGAACAAATAACAATTTCATTTCTAGTAATTCAACTCTTACAGCCCCTCCCAATCCGACTCGAAAACATGGAAAATGTGGAATATATGAAAGGTCCCTTATTGAGATTCTATATACTCAAATCGAAGACTAACTGAAAATAGTCTTTTGATTTAGGCATCTTAAGCCTTCTGAAACATTCTGGCAGGAATTCACTTTCTAGCACTGGCACTACCTGTCATATATATATATATATATCTAATCAACACTAGAATGTGTGTATGTACTAAAAGCAGCAGCTGAAATATAAAGACAAAGTGGGCTAGGTTTACCCCCAATGAATGAAACGATCTGCCCACAGGTGAAATCATTCCATTTTAAAGGAAGGTGGAACAAATAACGATTTCATTTCTAGTAATTCAACTCTTACAGCCCCCTCCCAATCCGACCCGAAAACATGGAAAATGTGAATTATAATAGGTCCCTTGTTGAGATTCTATTCTCAAATCGAAGACTAACTGAAAATAGTCTTTTGATTTAGGCATCTTAGCCTTCTGAAACATTATTTTTTGTTTAGTTTTTTTTGGCAGGAATTCACTTGTTAGCACTGGCACTATCTGTCAAATATATATATATATGTATAATCTTATCAACACTAGAATAACTATGTGTATATACTAAAAACAGCATTTGAAATATAAAGAATAATTGGGCAAGGGTTTGCTCCCCCTCCCACCTTAGAAACGATCCGCCCACAGCTGAACTCATTCCATGTTAAAGGAAGGTGGAACAAATAACGATTTCATTTCTAGTAATTCAACTCTTACAGCCCCCCTCCTAATCCGACTCGAAAACAGGGAAATGTGGATTATAAAAGGTCCCTTATTTAGATTCTGTACTCGAATCGAAGACTAACTGACAATAGTCTTTGGATTTAGGCATCTTACGCCTTCTAAAACCTTTTGTTTAATAGTTTTCTGGCAGGAATTTACTTTCTAGCACTGGTACTACTAGTACCTGTGAAATATATATTATATATTTAAATATATATATATATATATATATAACATCTAATCAACACTAGAATATGTGTATATACTAAAAACAGCATTTGAAATATAAAGAATAATTGGGCAAGGGTTTGCTCCCCCTCCCACCTTAGAAACGTTCTGCCCACAGCTGAACTCATTCCATGTTAAAGGAAGGTGGAACAAATAACGATTTCATTTCTAGTAATTCAACTCTTACAGCCCCCCTCCTAATCCGACTCGAAAACAGATAAAATGTAGAATATAGAACGTCCCTTATTGTGATTCTGCAATTCTGTACTCTAATCGAAGACTAACTGAAAATAGTCTTTTGATTTAGGCATGCTAAGCCTTCTGAAACTTTCTGTCAGGAATTCACTTTCTAGCACTGGCACTACCTGTCAAATATATATATATTATATATATATATATATATATATATATAACATCTAATCAACACTAGAATATGTGTTTGTACTAAAAGCAGCAGCTGAAATATAAAGACAAATTGGGCTAGATTTGACCCCGCCACCCCACATCCTAGAAACGATCTGCCAACACGTGTCATCACTCCATAAGGAAGGTGGAAAAAATAACGATTTCATTTCTAGTAATTCGAATCTTACAGCCCCTATCTCCTCCCAATCCGACTCGAAAACAGGAAAAATGTTGATTATAAAAGGTCCCTTATTGAGATTCTACACTCATATCAAAGACTAACTGAAAATAGTCTTTTGATTCAGGCATCTTAAGCCTTCTGAAACATTTTGTTTAGTTTTCTGGCGGGAATTCACTTTCTAGCACTGGCACTGGCACTACCTGTCAAATATATATTATAACTATATATGTAAAATCTATTTAACACCATAGGATATGTGTATATTTATATACCAGAAGCAGTACAAATAAACAAAAGAATATGGATAGGGGTCGCCCCGTCCCCACCCTCCCTCTTTGAAACGCTTAGATCAGAGGGGTGGTCACTCTATTAGGCAGGTCACGTAAGAAATAACTGTTTAATTTCCAGTACTTCCATTCTTACAGCCCCCCCCCCCTCCCAAGACGACACGAAAACAAGGAATGTGTAGCTAGATGACAGCTGAATACTGAAAACTGAAAATGGAGTTACTCTTTACTTTTCACACAGACATGTAAAGGTCTATAATTATGTAGGATAATACTTTCCTAGATAAGACCTTCCTAGGCCTAGGTCTATTGTCAGTTGTGTTGTTTTGGTACACTTGATCAGCTGAATGTCACAAACAGCGTCTGCGTATGTTTAGATTAGACTATTTAGATAATTGGGTAACACGTGTTGTTATCACCTGACTCGGCTATACCGACGCACAACAACATAACTCATAAATGATAACTCAGTCATATTCACAAGCCGTGAAAAAGCTACATAATCTCTTATCTCCTTCTAAGTTCCACGATGTTATAAGGTAAGGTTTGTTTTGGTTTTTCATTTGATTAATCAACAAGAAGTGTAAAATTGTTTAATTAGCTTCATTGGTTGGCCGCGCCGTTGGCGTTGCGTTGGATCGGAACTGTGTGATTCTGCCCGCGGCCCGTAGTGCATGCAGTGCAGTATGTTATGTACATATATATAATTATAAATACAGTTGCTATTACTACTACTACTACTAGTAGTAGACTAGTAGTAGTAGTAGATTAGTACAGGGAGATGATCATCTCCTGATTAGTAGTAGTACTAGCAGCTAGCAGAGGCCAGATAGCCTGGCCTGGTGCTCCGTGCCAGCCCGGCTGGGGGTGGCTAGGTTCAGTCAAGTTGTTGGTTAGTTAGTGCAGCTGTGCAGGATTCCAATCTTGACAACCTCTTGTACTTTGTAGATCTAAAGACAAAGTATGATAATGTTGTACTAGTAATATGAGTTAATACATGTAGTTGATGGATGATTGAGAGACTGAGAGTTCATCTAGCTATAGCCCTGCATGTAGCTTGACTGATATTAGTATAGGTCCAGATCTAGTTCAGTTCAGTTTATTAAAAACACCAGACATAGCAAATTAATTAACAATTGTAACGTAACAAGATCCAAATTGGGACCCCAAAAGCTATGCTTGTGAGTGGGGCCCTGGAAAGGATCTATAATATACTGAAAGCTTCAGAGTGTCCGAAAAGTCTGATATCGTCGGTTGTTCTGCTATAAATAATACTTCTAGCTCCACCATGTCAACTGAGCTGACTGCCTCTAATATAACTCCAGGGAGCTCCGACGCCAAAGGCGTCTGAGCTCCAGAGGGTGAACAGGAAACGATTCAAACAGCGGATTGGGCAACATTATCTCAAAATGTGAAGAGGTAGTAATTACAATTTGACTTTGGGAAAAGGGTGATTCTTCATCCTAACCCGACGATTCATCCATGTTGTATCGTTGATTCAACATTGCGAAGAGAAAGTATGCATGCGTATATGTGCTGTGCATCATGCGAACTTTCTCTTGCCATGTTGAATTGACGGGTTGGAACGAAGAATCACCCTTTTTCCCATCGAAGACTTCTTCAAATTATAATTTCAAGTGAGCGCCAGATACATGCCCAGAGGAGTCAAAAACTTGTATGTCAAAATTGTAATTACTACCTCTTCACATTTTGAGATAATGTCGCCCAATCCGCTGTTTGAATCGCTTCCTGTTCACCGAAAGTCGGCGTCGGAGCTCCTTGGAGTTACCTCTAATAGAGTCTTTAAAGAGACTGAAGTGTGTTGTACGGGTTAGTGGATGTAGGTGCAATGCAGTTTGTGTATGATTGCCTTTCACATCCTGCGTAGTAGCTTCACAAAACTGGACAGATTAGTTGAAAATAAGTCCATAATCTCTACAAATGACAAATCAATCTTGACCACTATGAGAGACACCATACACCACAATTTGCTTGATTAGTTGCTGAAAAGGCTTTCGACGAGTACTAGAATAGAAGTAGAAGAAGTAGAAGATGCAAACTACATGTACATGGCACACCATTGAAGAACGAGATGCTACACATACCATCAAAAACTTTTTACTCCAAGCAAACAAGCAGGAGTAAGACTCATGATGGAACTGTCTCTGCCTCGTCGAATTCGATGTTAGTGCTAACAAAGACACTTACGCACTCATCCTCGAAGCAGTCAACAAGACCCTTGGTATCTCTCTCATCAAGAGTTAGACAGAAGTAACTGTCGTGTATGGGGAATTCTTTAAAAAAACTGACATTTGTCAAACTTCCCCATACATAGACACAAATGGTAATCCTTGCCACACACACTATGGAGGGGAGGGAGGGGGGTCAACTAGCAATTTCCCCCATATTAATTTGGCAATAAATTTGCTCTTAGTTTTTCATTATTTAGACAGATTGATTTATAAAAATTGATGATTGGAAAGATTGGAAAGAAATGGATCTAATTTTCATATACATAACAAATAATGTTGAAAATCATGGTAAAACATGAAAATATTTAAAAGACTTAAATTCAGCTAATATCTGTCCGTTTTCATGAAGCTACTGTGCGCGATGAGATCTCTTTATCTCTTTATATAGATGGTCAGTGGAGCCAGACGTAGCCTAAGCGAAACAATGGTCGATATCAGAGACTAAAGCTTTTGGTGTACATATAAAGAGTGAACCAGACAAGAGCCATCAAGTTGGCCCAAGGAAGAAGACAAAGTCGGATGATTGGAAGTAAAAACCAAATTCTTGCCCAATTAAAGCAAAATTAAATCATACTCAAAGCACAGTGGGGCTTTGAGTGTGAGTGAAAAAGAAAACTTGCTGAAAAAAGTCATTCCAAGAAGACCTGATAACAGAAAATACTGTTCTGCTATCCCTGACAAGATCCTACATGGACAAAGTGAGGACGATTTATTGCGTTCTTGATCATCTGCCTACAACTAATAATTTAAATACATAATGTCACACTTGGTTGGTACATCTCTTGTACAGTAATGGAACACTTTCCTTGCATTTTAAGAACTTGAAATGTAATTTGGTACCATTCTTTGCTTCAATTTTTTTAAATTTTGTTTGTTATCTTCACATACAGTGTATAAGTTGTACATTTTAAATGTATTATTTTCATCAAAACTTTCATTTTTATTGTCATGTCCTCTACTTGTTTTGTATGTTACACACAAATGGATTGCGGCTTATGTATTAGTTTTTAAGTTATTATACTTTTTTTTACATAAATACTATTAAATGTACTATATGAACAAGGATAACATAAATGCTAGTACCTCCACATGCATTTCTCCATTATTTTCATAATGTTTGTCAAATGTATTTCCCACTAAAGATATTACTGACATTGAGCTTATCAAGGGTATACCGGTAATGATAAATTTAATACCTCAAGAACATTAATCTTGTAATGAAGCTTGTAAATAGTAAGTCACAAATGTGAATATTATTCAGATGACTTAAATTCCAAATTAGGATATATTAAGTAGTTTTATACACTTCAACTCAAGGAACCTCAGCAGACCATTTAATGAGATTGATGAATATATTGATTCTCTAGCTTCCTCTGAAACATGAAGTCATGAAAATACTTCATTATTCAGTAAACGTGGTTATGCTTTTATCCAATCCAAAAATTTTTTAAGGGGGTGGTGTCGTTATGTTAAATTCAGATTCACTTAAAGGTAATGTCAGTCTTGAGAGGGTGCTTTAGACTCAATTTCAACCGCGACAACGATCATTGAATATTGTAAAATCGCATATGCTTCCAATATGTTCATTTGAACCAAATTCATGACGCCATACCAAAACTTTGTAATACCTTTAACATTACTGTTAGAGATGGCATTATAACTCAGTCAGACGATTTTGAATATCTTTTGATTGAAATCATTCATTAACCAAAAGGGCTAACCGATAGTAGTTCGAGTAATATACAGGAACCCAAATCAACCATGAAAATATCTACTGATACACTAGATGTATCTCTACATGTACATGTATGTTATTGGTAATTTTATCATTGGCCATGTGGAGATTATGCAAAACAATGGTATTGATTTTGTAAATATGCTTTACTCACATTTGTTTGTCTACCTCTTACCAGGGTAACTAAGAAGTCTTATTTATTATTACTTATTTATCATGATGCAACTTTTCCAGGTAACAAATAACCACAGAATAACTCCTCCATCTAAATCATTTACATACATGTACATGTACATGTACCATCAGATCAATGATGACACTTTAAATGGCCCTAAAGGTTGATCTGTACATACTGCATGCCCCACCTAATACTGATTAGACTAATGTTCTGCTAAATGATGTTAGTTTTTAAAAAGTATTAAGGAAATATGGAATATTATAAAAGACTGGCTAGGTAGTAAGGTTAAAGGCTTAACATCAAAAACATGTATGACACTTGATGGTCAAGTTATTTAACACCAAAAGAGTATATTAAAATGTATATACCAGTATTTAATGTTTATTTTTTGACCCTATCTAATCAGTAATCTTCTTCTTAGAGGTTGAGAGCAGCCATCATATATGGATATCAAACACAAATATTAGTAGTTAAAGGGGTTTTTTTTAAGGGAAATGTATCCCTAATAATAAGTTGCTCTGTAGGAAAGCAGAAACTGGGTGTCTTGCTTGACCCTGATCTATAAGCAAATATCCTAACGTTTAATGGTAGCTGCAATAGTTTTGACAAAAATCTTGATATACACATGTACATGTACATGTAAGTGTCACATTAATTCATTTTCTAATTATGTAAATATGGGATCAATTTATGCAAATAAAATTAAAAACTCTTTTTTGGGGTAAATTAACAACATTAAACAAAATAGTAAATACGCTCCCTTACATCTGCTCAGCTTCTCTAATTCCAATATGTAAGTATTATATATTTGACATGATAGATTGAATATCATGAAGATAGCTAATGGAGCTCATATTTTTCCCCTAAAATATGTGAAATTCACCTATGTAGAAGATTTAGGATTAAATGAGTACAGTACATGCAACAAGTAAAAAGGAAAGAGAACATACATGTATATAGGGTTTTCAAATGGTATAGTTTGGCATACACCACTTTCATGAAAATGTTGGTTACGAAGATCATAGAGCAACAGAATTTAGGGTTATTATCACTGATACATAATTACAGACTGTTACTTGTAAAATTTCTTGCATCTTTGAGATGCATTTTGCAAAGGTTTATTGGAAGATTTTTATTTTGTTTGCATATATGTAACAAGGATTTCTTTAGCTTTGTGAAAGTAATTTTCGATAGTTGGTGTAGCATGTATACATATTGATCAATAAATTACACATCTGTACTGAAATATTATATGAATATGTACTTCTTGTGATCCTGTGTAGTGTGTTCTGTATGATATGTTAAATATTTGATATATTTTTATTATTCTCAAAACGCATATTCATTTCCAGACAAGCAGGCAGATACTTGGTCACTATCAAGGCAAAGGCGGCACAAGGTGACTGTCAAGATGAAGAAAGAATTGCATGTGTACTCCACCGATTGGGACAAGGGGCTTTTGATTATCATTTGAAAATATGGTAGATCAAGATGATCCAGTGTACCACTAGCAGCCAATCTATGAGGTATGTAGATGGATTGTAATTCCTAGGAAACTTATCATTTTACAATGATAAGGGTATTTCAGACTCCTGCCCCATTATCTTCAACATTTTTTATTGATGGTCTAGTACGTGCTGCATGTACTTAAGCTCTTCAATGAATGGATGTAAACATGTATGCCTTCGGAACATAATTTACTAGTATGCTCATGTAATAGACCATTTTCAAAATATATTCAAATTTATACATGTTTACTTTGCAATGAGCTATTACATTTACCTGTTTTGTATTATTGTTTCTCAATAGTCATAATAGAGTTAGTCATAACAGGGGACTGAAATTATTCATAAAGAGGCAGTTAACAAAGACATATGAATTTATATAATTAGAGTGATGGGGGATGGCCATTATTTTACCATACATCCTCTTTTTAAGAAGCCTTTTGATAGCAACATTACATCTTCTCAATTGGCATGTAATTTCGAAAGCAAAGCATATTCGATGAGAGATAGGGTATACTATCTTTGGTACTAACATTTTTTTTGTTATTAAATCAGTGCCCAAGTCTATTTATTCCATAAATCCTACAATCAATGTATTACTGTATGTTCAAAATTCTAAAGATTTCTGTGACCCAGTGTATTTTCATGAAGCCAAATGTAATGAGCAAAGTTTTAAAGAGTTGGTTACTTGTTGTTATTAAAACAGTATGCTATCAATATTTTAAGAGATTAGTTGTAAAGCTAATGTAATATGATATTCAAGATAAGTTTGGAATAAGTTTACTTTACACATACTTATCATTTGCAAATCCCCCAAATTAAGCGTAATTCAAGTAAATCAAGCGCAAATTTGCAATTGATCACAACTCAACTTTCTTACAACGTCCCGATAGTAAGAGAGAGAGATAGAGGGGAGAATAAAAGCTAGAGCCAGTTAAATAATTTAATTCTTAAAACTTTAATCCTAACAAAATCCTAGGAAATTTAGGAGACTAGTGGGGCATTGCAATCAATTGCAAATATCAGTTGCAAATTATGCAACTTGCAATCAATTGCAATAACTTGCTATGCCCCATTAGTCTATTACTGCCACCTTTTTTGAAGATGATAACCTTTATCCTTTAAAAAGTAAACAATTTCCTGCCTTGTTACATGCATTGCAGCAAAGATCAAGAAGTTGTGTTAAAACATTCTTCTAAAACCAATGTAATATGTGAGAAATGTAAAAATTTGTGCATTATCTACAAATGTATAATATCACCTTTTAAATCAATGATACTTTTTTAATTTCCCTTTTAAATGACAGTAGGTGAGATAAGATGTGATTTTATTTTGCACTTTGTACGGAGGCATAAAATAATGTTTAATGTTTCACTCCTGTCATTTTAATGGTCTGTACTCACCAGTTATCTTATGTGAGCACTCTCACTAGGAGAAAATAAAGTATATAGCAAAGTAACATACTGAATATAAAACATCATTTAGTGCTGTGAACTATTTTTTCCCTTTCTTCATTTTGTTGTCTTTGTATTTTATGCATTAACAGGTAAAGGGTTACTTAAGAAATTACCATAAAATGTCACTCAGGTAGTGACTAATTATTGTGCTCTGTCAGTTTATTCAAACTGCAGTGTAAATTTTGGACAGCCTTACACAAATGTTAAATATACCTTTCAAAATATCTCTTTGTACAAACAATGACAAGGAACATATTACACTTAAGGTGACTCGGTAACATTGCCTCAGATTCTGACATGCTGCAATCTATCATAATTATAAACCTTTAGGTCAGTCAGGAATCCCATGACTTTTACTTTTTTTCTGATTATCAAGATATTTATGATTGGAAATTGAAATGTCATTTTTGCGTTTTCCTGACGTTTTTTTATAACGCTACATTCTATTGGGGAAAATGAGTGAGGTAAAACCGGTCACTCAAAGATTTTTACTTTTTTGAGGCACTTCATGATCATTTTGAAATGTGTTGGAAACATCCTTCCTAGATAAAGATAATTGAAACAAAGAAGGATTTTCACATTTTATCTGGTAAAAGTTTTATTATGAAGGGGAAAAAGGTAACTTGTTCTTGAGACCCCAAAAATTAAATGAAAGCTCTGTTCTTTTTTCTCAAACCAACAGATTCCAAGTACAAGGTGATCTGCTGCTTGCCACATGCACTGAGAGGGATCTGGCAGAGGCTAACGGCATGGCTCTTGGTTCTTATGAAATGATGACGGCCAAGTACACCTGTATGAGGGTCTAGGGAAAGACAACCATGAGTATACAAAAATGAAATGAGGAGGTCTGCAGAAATTTAATTCAGAAGTTACAATGGGACTTGCACTAAACTATGGAGTATAGATCTAGCAGAACAGACACTTTCCTTGTGAAGAAGCCCATTACAACAAAGATGCCCATTTACAGAAAACGTCAAGTACCCTGCAAAAATATAAACTATATACATGTATTCTTCTCTCCTACCATAACTACATAGTTATATCAGGATAGAGAGTGACAGAGGAAGGGGTAAAATGACATTAGATATGATGGAAGGTATAAATCCATGAAAAATGTTTTTAAAATGGTTGAAAGGTTATAGATTAGGAGGTTGATAGTACTTGTAGAATAATAGTTCATCTGCATTATCATTAAATTTGAATTGAATTGTAGTGCATTGTAATATATGTTAATCATTATGTTATCATTATGTAGAGGTGACATGGTCTTATGCATATATCACTATACTGTGGATCACATGGCCCAACATTCCAGTCTCGTGTGGCACTAATGTCCTTTGGCTAGACATTAATCTACATTTGCCACTCTCCCATGAGATGAAGTAAATTGTGCCGAAAGAGATCCTTGAGCACAATATCATAGTAGCTCGGCCAGTTTCTAGGACAATTACCCCCTGGGCAATCACCCCCGACCAATCACCAGCGGGACAATTAGCCCTCGGAAAGTTACCCCAAAGGAAAATTACCCCAAAATTCCCCCAAGAAAAACAAAACAAAAAACAAAACAAAACAAAACAAAATATAAAAAAAAAAACTAATTTGCTTTATAAAAGCTAATTTATTATCAGGGTGGATCTGGGGGTAATTTTCCGGGGTGTTGTCCAGGGGGTAATTGTCCTGATACGGCTCGGCCAAAGCCAGTGGGTAATAATTAGGCACTTTGCAAATGGATGTACTTATTGCATATTTTCTACTTCTCATTTGTTACTACAGTTTCAGGGCAATTTGTATAACTGCTACTGCAAACCAAAATTTTCCTCTTGATGGAATCATGTACTTGTTCTAATATTGTATAATAATAAAGCTTAAAGTTTTAAGAATAACTTATACTACCATGTAGTGTGTACAAGTAGTAAAAACTACAGATTTTATATTAGCCAGTGCTAGATAGAGTGTGGATGGATGCATAATATTCAGCTTATTTGAGTTAAAGTAATTATGTAGCTATTCACCCTTAACATTAGTAATTGGCCATGAAAGTTGCTAGTTGGAACTGTTGGCTCATGCTCACATGCACTTAACATTGTCCTAACAGATGTGTCTTTTAGGGTAGTATATGCATGTACATGTATGTGCGTGCATAACCTGATACCCTATAACCAAGTTTTTCTTCAACCATAAATATCTTAAAATCATAAAGAGTGATTTTGAGGTATTGTCCCATAACATGCAAATGAATTTCTGTGGAATATGTTCAACTTTTGTACTTTGTATTATTATCAACAACTTGGTAACTACTAACTAAGGGAAATCTATCATTGACCCTGTCTAATCAGTACTCCATGTGTACTATCTTTTGACAACGCAAGAAACCTATATTTCATTGTTCATTGCTGTTTAATTTCTTTTTGTTGTTTTTTATAGATATTCCCATTAATGGAATGAACAAAATAAGCCATTAATGAAGCAATACAATTTCTAAATTTAACAAACAAAAATAGAGGACAATCACCCTCCTTGATTTTTTTAAGCAACCAAATTTAATTCTCGATTTAATATATTTTTCTACCACCTCTTCGTTATATGCATGTGTGCAGATCACTGAGCATAGTTGTAACATGAAAATTCAGTATACATGTAGTTTCAACCAGATTCAATCTATATACCTTAACTAGCTGTGGTTTGAATATAATAGAAGTATACATGGTGACATGCTTATGTTCTGATGTAGTGTTTTACAGGTTATGTTGTGCTTTAAAGGTTCTCTTTCATCAGTCTGAATTCAATATCACTATTCATAGATATACAAAGTGTTATAAAATAAGGGCATTGCAACATGAAACCTCTCATCGTATGTACACATGTAAATACACATAATTATATGGTTAACTTTTGTATAATTATGCTATTTCCAGTACATATATTTGCTCATTTATTTTCTCTCAGTTGAAGGAAACAATTTTAATAATTGATGTAATTACCATAGTGGCAATCCACATTCAAAAGTCTACTACAGCTGTACACTCATCTTCCAACTAATGTACCAAATATGAGATGTAAATAGTTTGCATGATTAGAATAATGATGACAGATTTTGAAAATGGTTATGGAATACCACTTGTAAGCTTTTAGGACAAGATGATTTAACCAAACAAACGAAAATATTGAGCATTCAACCATACTATTTTTGTTACATTGGCATGTACACAAGATCCCTTAGACAAACATGTAGTATCTTATAGCTCATGCACAAGTTGGTAACCCCCTGCCCGACCATTTTTTCCGCTTTCTCATATATTGCGTCGAGAGATAGCAAGATGATCACCATTGTACAAGTTCCTCGGTTATCCCCTCCAAAAGTTTAATACTGTACTAAACATATGAGAGGTGACAATTATAAGTCCCGGTCATCATCTAAATTCCTTGATGGTTTCTTTTTGTGTTAACCCATGTCAAATTTACACACTAGTTAATTCAAATCTATGTAAGTTTTCTGTATTCAAAGGTGACCAAGCACCCACTTCATTCTTACTATTTACTTTGCCTGGACTTATTACCCGATGTGCTATCTTTCAGGTGATGCCCCATCCATATTTTGGGGTATTACCCGACTGCAGTAATGCTCTTTGTAAATTAAATGTGTAACAAATGGAAGCATTTTAAAGTTTTTCAACATGTTTACAGTATAGCTTCTGTATGAGGCTGTAGATATATGACCTGTGTATATATTGTTATATATATTATTTTAATAAGAAATTCTATTTTTATGTTAGGATAATACTGCAATATATTCCATTCAAAGTATGCAATCAGCTTATTGTATGTAGGTCATGCTGAAATATGATAGTCAACACGATTTCAGGAACACGATGATCGGTTTGCAGTGATTTGACATTTGCTCTGGGCTTTATTTTATGAAAATTGTTGGGTTCAGGTTCAGGTTTGAAGTTAGGATTTCAGTTAGTGTAGAAAACTTTTGTGGAGCAATTTTGGTATGGGCATGTGTCGTACAACCAAACTTTTCTCAGATTTTGTAGGAGGTATTATACATAGCATTTAATCATGAATTGCCCAACAAAGTCTGTTTTATCTGTGCTTTATTTTTTTTGTTTAAACGGTTTAGTTTACATGTTTGTGTCCCTTACTGTGTGTAAAAGTGAGTTTGTGGCACTGTGTGTTGTAATGAGGGCGCATTCAGTGATGTAGCATAGCGAGAGCGACAGTTTGAGTGTACAGGAGAGAGTCGGAGGGGCGGTAGGGTGTCGTAATATCTTCTTTTCACATTCCTTCCCTTTCCCTCTTTCCTCTATTTTCTCTGTTTATTCTTTTCCGTTTTTTCTTCTTTTCTTTTCAATATTTGATTGGGCCTTCCTTCTACACCAGAGATCGGGGTGGGGTGATGATGTGTTGGATATGTGTTAAGGGGGCAATGTTTGTATACCTTTGTCCAGGGGTGGATCCAGCCGGCGGCAAGGGTGGGGCCCAATTCGTAATAAAATATTTAGAGGCGAATCAGCCGGCGAATAAGCGGGGGGAGGGGAGTAGTGAGCACTTAAAAACCTCAACACCCTCCCCTTGAGCAAAAAAAGGTAATATTGTGGTTACCATCTTTTTAAAATTAAAATTTTGTTGTTGTTACCGGGGGGGGGGTCGTCTTTTTTCCCTTTTTAAAGGTAAAATTTTTGTTAAAATTGTGTGCCCCCACCCTGGATCCGCCACTGCCGTTTTCACTTTTCTACTGAATGCATATTTCATCAAAAGTTGCATTTAGTGTGAAAGATGGTTAATTTTGATAAACAAGATTGATAGAGAGGTCAATTTTCATCTATTATCGTTCGCCTATTATTCCACTTTTTGAAAGCTGGATTTGTTGGTCATCCAAAAGGAGCTGAATGTGTTGAAAGTAAGCCTAGTTGTAACCCCGATTGTAACCACAACCCTAGTCCTAACTCCTAACCCTGGGCCAAACTCTAACTCTCATCCAACCCTAGTCCTAAACCTAACCCTAACCCTAACCCTAGTCCTAACCCTACTCTTAACCCT
>CP137684.1:1787936-1806131 GCA_037976565.1 Mesocentrotus franciscanus | reverse complement strand
GAACAATTATAAAGGTTTATGAAAACATTTTGGTTTCTACTCAATTGACCTTTGAGCCCGTGTTTAGAAATAAATGAACGCTGTATATCGGGCTCCTACCCTCTATAATAGTTTATAATTATTAACTGTTGACATAATCACAAATATGATGATTTTGAAGGTAAAATACGACATGTCCAAATGGAGGTTTTAGAAGGTAATTAGAGCAATCATTAACTGTTAAAATAATCATAAACATGATGATGATGAAGGGAAAATACGATATGTTCAAATTGAGGATTCAGAAGATAATTAGAGTTTATAGATTACTCTCGATTATTCCTATTATGAATAATAACTCGTATTAATCACCGTACGTAAGAAGGCTCCTAAACACAATATCGTG
Source organism: Mesocentrotus franciscanus (assembly GCA_037976565.1). NCBI lineage: Eukaryota > Metazoa > Echinodermata > Echinoidea > Camarodonta > Strongylocentrotidae > Mesocentrotus > Mesocentrotus franciscanus. Next base: position 1,805,746 of record CP137684.1, on the reverse strand, counting down.
CTCTATCCTCTATGAATAATAAAAATAATCATAGAGATGATGATGAAAGGGAAAAAGTGACGATTTGTTGAAATGGATGTTATATGTAGACGTGTTGGAGTACAGCGATCAACAAAATACTTGGAATCGCCAGGCTTAAAACCTGTATTGATCAATGTACAGCTGTTTTTATAAACCTTTATAATTGTACTTCACAGCTAAAAGACGATTTGAATCCTTGGTCCTTTCCTCCTCCACACATTTTGGGTACTATATAGGTGATACTGATAGTGCTCTGACGCACATGAATTGCCTATCATAGAGTTAGGCGTTCTGCCAAAGAGATGTACCGTTCGTAACCGTAACTCTGCCATATAATAATAATAATAATAATACATAAGAATTGTAACCTTGGCGCCAAATCCACTTGACAATCAAATGCTCAAGGCGCAGCTTGTGCAAAAGATGAAATACATGATAAATATGTACAAAAGTGCAGTAGGAAAGGTACAGACATAAATGGTAATGGTAATCAATTATTGACTTCTTTCTGACTTAAGCCGTCCACACCATCACTGGGATGTATGATGGCTTCTGTTTCACAATGGCTTGCCACGCCTTACTATCTTCTGTCAGCCTAGTGGCTTCAGTCAGGGAGTCAAGGTGTCTGTTGTTGCAGTCTGACTTGATATAGTCCGTCTATCTCTTGGCTGGTCTTCCCCTTGGGCGTTTCCCATGTACATGTCCGTTGAGAAGGATGTGGGGTATCTTTTTGGGTTCATTCTGTTAATGTGTCCAAAGTATCTCAATCTTTTTTGTGGCAACCCTGTCGATGATCGTTTCTTCCATGTTCAGCTGTTTTCGTATGTGTGTGTTTCTTATCCTGTCGAGTCTGGTCACACCCATGATTCTCCTGAGGCAGCCATCTCAAAAGTGTGAAGTCTATTTTTATCGACCTTCTTTAACCCTATGTTAACTGGGGGGTCAATTTGCCCCCTGTAGTAATTTAGCGACGACTCCGGAACCGCGGCAGATATAAATTTTCCTTTCATGACTTTTTTTTTCGAGTCTTACGCATCTTTTAAAACAATTTTTTTGAAAATCGGACGTATAGTTACAAAGTCACGTGACCTTTTGTCATTGCATGTCAGCCCGAAAATCGCTCATTTTTGTGATTTGTGTACAAAACATATGGAAATATCATTTTTCCTAAAAAGAGATAAAACATTGGTTATTTGGTCTTGTTCAAAGTTTAGGTGTTTGTTTTGGGGTCAAAATAGATGAATTGTAGTTAGGAATGAAATAAAACAACAAAACATTTAAATACATAAGTTAAAAAAACAATGAAATACATAAGAAATTATCAAAACAAGAGATAACATAAGGAATAACCTGGCTCTTCCAATTTTTTTGTCGTATTATTATTCCAAATGATCTAACAAATATATGTAGTGAAAAAGAATGCTTAAATATGAATAATATATGATTTATGGGTAAAAATGTGAATGTTATGACCTTATTTGCATAAATTAGCATAAATATGCAAATGAGTAAATTTTTCAAAAATTGAAATTACCATAGTATTCTATACACTTCACTTGACATGCGTGCAAATTTTCGCGGCAATCGGCTGTGAAACGGCCGAGATCATAGGGGTGTCAAATTGACCCCCCTTCAGTAAAAACCTGGTCTGAAATAGCCCAGTTAGAATAGGGTTAATGTCCATGCTTCTGCCCCATATGAAAGAATCGACAACACCAGGAATCAATTGTAGGCTAAATTAAACAGATATTTCTTAAGATTATTTATTTTATCCTATATGCATAGACAAACTTAGCCGCATGGTCGGGCGCTCACTCGCGCGCACGTAAGCTCAGACTTGGTATCGGAGTACGAGATTCGATCAGCGCCCTCACCGGATTCTATTCTGTCAGGTAGTTTTCTCACACTCACACAGCCTTGTATCACACATCTCATTTTTACATAGTGTATCTCCTACGGAGACATCGCTCTAAATTATTTTGTGCAATCAAAAGTGTGTGAAAATGAAGTTTACATTGTTTTCCTTATGGAACAAGACTTGATGTCTCCACAAAGAACTGAGTCTCCATATTTAAAGGTCGGTGGTGCACTCATACATGACTCCACAAGGTAGTGCATTAAAGCACACACACACACACACACACTGAACTTGCGGAGAGAGTTTCCCATTCCACGGTGGCTGATGTTTTTTGTTCATGGGGGAGGGGGTTAACTTTATTGTTGTTGATGATTTAAAATAATGTTTTATTCTTTTCTCTCAAACTAAATCGAATGCATTAATTGCACAATTAAGGTACAAAATAGTGTAAAATTATGTTACATAACACTTTATACAATTTGTCTTATAACCACAGCAATACAAGATTTGAAAGTAAAAGCTTATATTGATACATATATAAATGCACAGTAGATCCGACTTCCACAATGATTTCTAATTACATTTCTTTTGAAGATACTATGTCCCTTTTACAGCCAACATCAAATTAATATGTGGAACTTTGCAGGAATTATGAATATGTCATGTATGTCCTATCTGTGAAATTTAAACGTTAGCAGTGTTTACTTGCTAGACTTCATGGTCAGACACTATTGAGTGACTGATTGGCTTTTTTTCTTCTTTGGTAATAACAAAATGAGCTGTAAAGGGTACATGAGCATTTGTCTACATCAATAACCCACTTCTTGTAATGACCAAAATTAAACTGATTGAATCTTTGCGCAGCACAAAACGTACGACCATTCGGTACAATGGTCTGAAAATCAGACTATTACTTACTAACTTGGTAGCACTTAAGTCGATTCGACAACTAATAGTCGTTATTTTCCCACTTTATTTAAAGACATTTTCAAGCCCCCTTTTTTAGGGAAAATCTTAATTAGTATTATCTTTCAAATGCCGTTGGAATTTAACCTTTTCATTTTTTTTGGCTTGGAAATGGGACATAGTACCTTTAACATAGACAAAGCATATTTCTGTAATTGTTAGAAAAAATAGATCATACAATCATGTAGTCGTTAAAAATAAAAAAGAACCTAAATCGTAACTGCAATGACAATTTTTTAATGAGGAATAAAATGAGACGAGAAATATATGCCTCCCCTCCCCCTTCTAGCTTGTCTCACACACTCCCTATTCCCCTCCCCAAACAAAAAAACTTCCACAGCTCCCAATTTCTTCCCCTCTGACTGTTCAATACTGATAAAATGTTCAGTCAATTTGTCTTAATCAAAGCTAAAGTCTTTATGCAAGAGAGAGAGATAGAGAGGGGAGATAGAGAGAGAGAGAGAATATGTTATCTGAGAATTTTCAGGTACAACTATGAATTGCATCCTTTTCAATATGATTCATTCGCTGCCAATATTCAGAATCTTAATAAGACAAAACCATATAATACACCAACGCCGTTAACCGCATCCATCGCTCCAACCATATCTCAAATGCCAATACACCATGTTGATCAAATATGGAAAGTTGCCAAATGAAATTTGAATAAAAATCATATTAACCATGCAATGATAGGCTTCAGTTGAAATTATAAATTATATGTGCCTGGCTCAGCACTAGTCTCGGAGGTAACAGTCACCGAAGATCCAGAACTTTACAGGTGCTATGCAATGAGTGCAATGTACATGTATATTTAATTTATATCCTTCATCCAAAAATTAAAAACTAAGTATGTAAAGTATAAATAAATACATCAGAAGACAAGTATCAATTCACACTTTTGTTCAAACTACACACACACGCACACACACTGTGCTTGCAAAGAGAGTTTCCCATTCCTCGGTGGCTTTTTTTTGGGGTTGATTTTGTTGTTGTTGATTCGGAATGGTATTGTATCCCTTTTCTCTCAACAAACTAAATCGAATGCATTAGTTGCACACTTAAGATACAAATAGCGTGCAATTATATTCCGTAAAACTTTATGCAATTCGACTTATAACCTCAGCCAAACAAGAGTTGAAAGTAATAGCTTATATTGATACAAATATATATAAAAGCACAGTAGGTCCTACTTTCATAATGATTCTCATTACATTTCTTTTAACATAGACAAAGCATACTTATGTTATTGTTAGAAAAAATAGGTAATACAATCATGTAGTCGTTAAAAAAAGAAAAGAACCTAAATCGTAAATTAAATGACAATTTTGTAACAAGGAATAAAAATGAGACAAGAGATGTATGGTTCCCTCCCCTTCTAGCTTGTCTCACACACTCCCCTACTTCCCCCAAACAAAAAAAACCTTGCACAGTTCCCAATTTCTTCCTCTCTGACTGTTCAATACTGATGAAATATTCAGTCAATTTGTCTTAATCAAGGCTAAACCTTTTATGCAAGAGAGAGAGAGAGAGAGAGAATATGTTAACTGAGATTTGTCGTGTACAACTATGAATTGCATCCTGTAGAATACAGAATAGACTTTTGATAATTTGTGACGTCAGAAGCGAGAGTTTCACTTTCATTATATTGTTTTGGCCGGAAGGGGGCGTTTGGTGGTTGACAGCCTTTTTCACGTTTTTGAGATGTGTTTAGATACTGGGAGTCGTCCCCATAAAATCCAGGAAAATCAGCATAAGCCCAAAGTTGTAAGTAAAATATGATGCATATTATTGTAGTCTAATGATCCATCTATGGTGTTGTGTGAATGATTTTGGTGATATTGACGCACAAAGTTAAATTTAAGGTGCTTTACAATTGTATGCAAAATGAGTTGCTACACAGTATAAATTTCACAGTGTATTTACCGTACGTGCATTAGAGTTTGTAGATATGAAACTGGATGGGTTGAACAAACGTGAAATTAATTCAGGATGTTTTTTTTTATTCAAGATAAAGTGTAAGTTGAAAGAAACGTTATGTTTTATGAAAGACAGAATGATTATGATAGAAAGAATCATTCAGATAGAAAATGTGTCATAACATGTTACAAATAATAGTTTAAACATGAATGATGCTATGAAGTTTAATTTACGGTATGGACTACAGACAATACGATTTATGTATGTGTATGTATGAGGTTACACTATAAACTAGTGATTATTGCTTTTGTTCTTTTTGTATATTTACAGATCGAACCTTACTCAGAGTAAAGGACTTTTGTCTCGTAACAAGGCTTTAGTCTGTGGTTTTCTTTTCGACTCTTGGTTCACCCTAACACATCCTTTTCAATATGATTCAATTCGCTACCAACATTAATAATCTAAATACGATAAATGCACATTATACGACAACGCTGTTAACCGCATCCATCGCTCCAACTCATATGGCAGAACATCATTTTTATCAAATATAGAGAGTTTTCAAATGAAATTTTTAAAAATGCAAATATTCCATGCACTGAGATGCTTCAGTTGAAATCATGAATTCTATGTGACTGGCTCAGCACTGGTTTCTGAGGCACCAGTAGCCAAAGATCTATAATTCTACAGGTACCTCGAAATGAGTGCATGGTACATTTGTTTGATATCCTTCTTCAATTAATGAAAACTAAGAATGTAAGCTTTAAAAAAATTCATTAGATATCAAGAATCAATTCACACCTTTGTCCAAACTACACACAAACACACACACACACACGCACAAAAACACACTGCGCTTGCGAAGATATTTTCCCATTCCACGGTGGCTGTTTTTTTTTTTGGGGGATTGATTTTGTTGTTGTTGATTTGGAAAGGTATTTTATCATTTTTCTCTCAACAAACTAAATCGAATGCATTTGTAGCACAATTAAGATACAAATAGTGTTCAATTATATTACATACAATTTTATACAATTTGACTTATAACCTCAGCCAAACAAGATTTGAAAGTAATAGCTTATATTGGTACAAATTTATATAAAAGCACAGTAGGTCCTACTTTCACAATGATTCTCATTACATTTCCTTTAACATAGACAAAGCATACTTCTGTTATTGTCAGGAAAAATAGATCATACAATCATGTAGTCATTTAAAAAAAAAAAGAACCTAAATCGTAAATGCAATGAGGAATAAACTGAGACGAGAGATGTATGGTTCCCCTCCCCCTTCTAGCTTGTCTCACACACTCCCCTATTCCCCCTCCCCCCCCAAAAAAAAACCCTGCACAGCTCCCAATTTCTTCCTCTCTGACTGTTCAATACTGATAAAATGTTCAGTCAATTTGTCTTAATCAAAGCTAAAGTCTTTATGCAAGAGAGAGAGAGAGAGAGGGGGAGATAGAGAGAGAGAGAGAGAGAAAATATGTTAACTGAGAATTTACATGTACAACTATGAATTGCATCCTTTTTCAATATGATTCATTTCGCTGCCAATATTCGGATACATAATATGATTAAATCACATAATACACCAACGCTGTTAACCGCATCCATCGCTTCAACCATATCTCAAATGCCAAAACACCATGTTGATCAAATATGGAAAGTTTCCAAATGAAATTTGAATAAAAATCATATTAACCATGCAATGATAGGCTTCAGTTGAAATTATAAATTATATGTGCCTGGCTCAGCACTAGTCTCGGAGGTAACAGTCACCGAAGATCCAGAACTTTACAGGTGCTATGCAATGAGTGCAATGTACATGTATATTTAATTTATATCCTTCATCCCAAAATGAAAAACTAATCATGTAAACTATAAATAAATACATCAGAAGACAAGTATCAATTCACACCTTTGTCCAAACTACACACAAACACACACACACACGCACACACATATATATATATATATATATATATATATACACACAAAAACCCACACGCACGCACAAACATACAAACCCACATACATATATATAAATAGCTATGTGTATATATATATATATATATATTCATATATATATACATGTACATATATATATATATATATATATATATACATACATGTATATATACGACATGGTTGATATCACCGGTTGTTTATTGAAGCCAAGCTCTCGGCATTTAGTTTAAGTCGTGGGCTATGCAATAAAGAGAATTTAACAAAATATTACTCACTATTTGGAAATCAGGTATTAAATATTGTAGAGCATATTGGTTTAAGTTGTGGCGTTTCAAATAGGTAAACCAAGTAATACCACCTTACGATTATATATAAGTATATTCATATATATATATATATATGTAGTGTTCTTCAAAACTTGGAAATGGGGCGCAACAGTTGTTCAGAAAAGAAATTGGATAAGTCCGTTAAAAAATGACGAAACAAAATTTGATACTGGGAATACGCAAAAGAAAAAGGAGTGAGAGACACGCGAGAATGACATAACAAAGAAAAGGACTAGAAATACGCGAAAAGTTAAAGGAAAACAAAAGAAAAGGAGCAAGAGAAAAGAGAAAATAGAGGAAGAGAGAGAGAGAGAGAGAGTGAACTAAAATGGAAGACAACAGAGATGTGTGGAACAAAGTTGTAATCAACCTCAGAACTGGGAAGATACCACGATAGATAGATAAACAACATATAACATATGGCTCACATCTACCATGCCTAATCGCCCCCCTTGTAATATGTTGGTATGGTATTCTTATGTATTGTTATATGCACTTGTTTTAATTGTACAATTCAGCGTAAGCTGTGGGACAGATTTAGATTTGTATTTCAAAAATGAAAAAAAGGAATAAACCATACTACCAAATGAACTTAAAATTAATTTAATCGAAATTCATCCAATTAAAACAATGCAATTGTTTTATAGAGAAAAATGCATTCACACAAGAAAAAAAAAAAAACAAAACATATGGTGCGGTTTGATTTTTCCGATGTAGTATTGTTGTCGTGCACTTTGTGCCTACATATTAATCTCCTCGACCTGTAATTGTTCCACAGAGAAGTTACGGGTATCAGTGGCGGATCCAGGAGGGGGCCCGGGCCGCCTAGCAAAAAAAACAGGTAAAACACCTTTTTTGAAAAAGTAGATGGGCCCTCCCTGGCGCCCAAGGGGTGGCGGTGGAAAAATCACCCTTCCCATAGGGGAAAATTTTTCGGGTGCCAAAAAAAAAAATTGTGCTCACTATCCCTGGCGCCTAGGGGTGGCGGGTTGCTGACCCCACTGAGCGAAAAATCGACCGGCACGATTATCAAATTTTCGGACGAAGTGGGCCCCTTTTTAGGCCCCTTTTTAGGCCCCCTCCCTTGCCGCCGGCTGGATCCGCCCCTGACGGGTATGGCAATAGCGATCAACGCGATCTGGCTTGGCTCTGGCTGGCGCGATCATCTCAATAAATACAGAGAAATCGGTTGGTGTAGAATCACTTTTAGGTGATATCTCCGCCAACCATAGCTGTAACGTCGTTTAATCCTGTCGTGCCTTAGAAGAAAGAATCAGTTACCAAGATTTCTTCAAAGTTCATGGTAAGCAAACTATAACATCCATTACATGCTCATTGTAATATAAATCGTGTAGAGTTGACCAATGAACATTTCCTAATGGTACAGAAAAATCCTACTCTGTGCAGAGTCACGTGTTGTACGCATAAGTCTATGTATTTTAATTTCATTGTGAGCGATATCTGGTAATCTCTGGTTTGATAGATTTTATAGATTTTATACAGATATTGTTTTGGTAGGGTGTGTAATGTAACATTTTTGGGACCGCATAAGGGAGTTAAATTTTTCCCAAAGGGTTATATTTTCACTTAGCGCACAGTTCTGAGGGAAATATGATAGCCCTCCAAAATGTTATATAACACCTTACCAGTCAATATATGTTATATTAGATAGCCTTGATCACACGTTGTTATAAATATACGATTAATGAAATAGCGATATCATGCCTTGGTTTTTTTCTCTCGAGCCGTTCAGCCTTCTGCATCAAAATAATGAGTGTTTACCTAGGGTTTTCGTAGCCGCATCAGTAATGATTAGTTACTGTTCCGATTCCTGTTTCACTTCCTGTAAATTTACAATTTTTGCACACGATGCTACTATTCTTGCCTTAGATACAAATTAAAAAAATTGATCATTTAACCCATAAACTGAATATTAACTTGAATTATGTATAAGCCTGGTTGGTTTTTGCAATAAGCTGCCTTTGAATGTTTCTAAGACTAAATTTGTTAAAAAATGCTAGAAATATCAATCCTATATATATGACAATATCTCTATTTATTTCTACAATAAATTAATTGAACAGTGTAAAGTTGTTAATAACGTTGAAGTACTTTTATATGAATCTTGGACTTCTCATATTAATTATTTTACAAAAACGGTTTCTCAGAGCGTCGGTATTATTATTCACTTAAAAATAGTTTTTTTCTACTACGTATCTTATTCATGTTATATAATGCATTTATTTTGCAATATATTATGTATTGCAATTTTGTATGGCCGACAAAACATCCCTCTAGGTTACTCAAATTACATCGACTAAAGAAAAGGGCATTACGACTTTGCTCTGATTCCCCTATCTTATCGCCCTCACAACCTTTATTTAGAAGATTCAATACTTTACATATTTATGATATTAATAAATTACAAATTGCGTCATTGATGCAACGATTCTTTTCAAATTCACTACCTCAAAACCGGGGAAACAACAATCTCGCAAATATAGCGATTTTATGCTCTCATATATAAGAGCAGAAATTTGTTGCGACAAACTCCTACTAGAAACTATATAGTAGCGAAATCTGAAATAGCGAGTTAGATCGCTATAGTTGGCTCTATTTTAATACAGTACTAATAGTGGCAAAATTAAAATAGCGAGTTAGATCGCTACGGCTGCTGCGCTCTTCTATATAAGAGCGAAATTCAAATAGCGAGTTAGATCGCTACAGCTGACGTTCTCCTACTAGTACAAACTCTTACTAATACCTATATTAGCGATTTCTGTTATAGCGAGTTAGATCGCTACGGCTGCTGCGCTCTTCTATATAAGAGCGAAATTCAAATAGCGAGTTAGATCGCTACAGCTGACGTTCTCCTACTAGTACAAACTCTTACTAATACCTATATTAGCGATTTCTGTTATAGCGAGTTAGATCGCTACGGCTGCTGCGCTCTTCTATATAAGAGCGAAATTCAAATAGCGAGTTAGATCGCTACAGCTGCGTCATTCTCCTTCCAATAGTGGAAAATTCAAATAGCGAGTTAGATCGCTACAGTTGGCGCTCTCATAATTATAAGTGATAGAATTCAAATAACGAGTTTTATCGCTACGGCTGCTGCGCTCTTCTATATAAAAGCGAAATTCAAATAGCGAGTTAGATCGCTACAATTGGCGCTCTCCTATTAGTAGTGGTAGAATTCAAATAGCGAGTTAGATCGCTATAATTGGGGCTCTCCTACTAGTAGTGGTAGAATTCAAATAGCGAGTTAGATCGCTACAGCTGCGTCATTCTCCTTCTAATAGTGGAAAATTCAAATAGCGAGTTAGATCGCTACAGTTGGCGCTCTCATAATTATTAGTGGTAGAATTCAAATAGCGAGTTATATCGATACGGCTGCTGCGCTCTTCTATATAAAAGCGAAATTCAAATAGCGAGTTAGATCGCTACAATTGGCGCTCTCCTATTAGTAGTGGTAGAATTCAAATAGCGAGTTAGATCGCTATAATTGGGGCTCTCCTACTAGTAGTGGTAGAATTCAAATAGCGAGTTAGATCGCTACAGTTGGCGCTCTCCTAGTAGTAGTGGCAAACAGCCGTAGCGATCTAACTCGCTATTTGGATTTCGCTCTTATATAGAAGAGCGCATCAGCCGTATAGCGATCTAACTCGCTATTTGAATTCTACTACTAATAGGAGAGCACCAAGTGTAGCGATCTAGTTCGCTATTTAGATTTCGCTCTTATATAGGAGAGCGCAGCAGCCCGATCTAACTCGCTATTTGAATTCTACCACTACTAGTAGGAGAGCGTAAACTATAGCGATCTAACTCGCTACTACAGAAAACGCTACTATATATATATTAGTAAGAGTATGTACTAGTAGGAGAGCGCCAACTGTAGCGATCTAACTCGCTATTTGGATTTCGCTCTTATATAGGAGAGCGCAGCAGCCGTAGCGATCTAACTCGCTATTTGAATTCTACCACTACTAGTAGGAAAGCGCCAAGTATAGCGATCTAACTCGCTATTTCAATTTCGCTCTTATATAGGAGAGCGCAGTAGCCGTAGCGATCTAACTCGCTATTTGAATTCTACCACTACTAGTAGGAAGCGCCAAGTATAGCGATCTAACTCGCTATTACAGAAATCGCTACTATATAGATATTAGTAAGAGTATGTACTAGTAGGAGAGCGCCAACTGTAGCGATCTAACTCGCTATTTGGATTTCGCTCTTATATAGGAGAGCGCAGTAGCCGTAGCGATCTAACTCGCTATTTGAATTCTACCACTACTAGTAGGAAAGCGCCAAGTATAGCGATCTAACTCGCTACTACAGAAAACGCTACTATATATATATTAGTCAGAGTATGTACTAGTAGGAGAGCGCCAACTGTAGCGATCTAACTCGCTATTTGGATTTCGCTCTTATATAGGAGAGCGCAGCAGCCGTAGCGATCTAACTCGCTATTTGAATTCTACCACTACTAGTAGGAAAGCGCCAAGTATAGCGATCTAACTCGCTATTACAGAAATCGCTACTATATAGATATTAGTAAGAGTATGTACTAGTAGGAGAGCGCCAACTGTAGCGATCTAACTCGCTATTTGGATTTCGCTCTTATATAGGAGAGCGCAGCAGCCGTAGCGATCTAACTCGCTATTTGAATTCTACCACTACTAGTAGGAAAGCGCCAAGTATAGCGATCTAGTTGGCTATTTCGATTTCGCTCTTATATAGGAGAGCGCAGTAGCCGTAGCGATCTAACTCGCTATTTGAATTCTACCACTACTAGTAGGAAAGCGCCAAGTATAGCGATCTAACTCGCTATTACAGAAATCGCTACTATATAGATATTAGTAAGAGTATGTACTAGTAGGAGAGCGCCAACTGTAGCGATCTAACTCGCTATTTGGATTTCGCTCTTATATAGGAGAGCGCAGTAGCCGTAGCAATCTAACTCGCTATTTGAATTCTACCACTACTAGTAGGAAAGCGCCAAGTATAGCGATCTAACTCGCTACTACAGAAAACGCTACTATATATATATTAGTCAGAGTATGTACTAGTAGGAGAGCGCCAACTGTAGCGATCTAACTCGCTATTTGGATTTCGCTCTTATATAGGAGAGCGCAGCAGCCGTAGCGATCTAACTCGCTATTTGAATTCTACCACTACTAGTAGGAAAGCGCCAAGTATAGCGATCTAACTCGCTATTACAGAAATCGCTACTATATAGATATTAGTAAGAGTATGTACTAGTAGGAGAGCGCCAACTGTAGCGATCTAACTCGCTATTTGGATTTCGCTCTTATATAGGAGAGCGCAGTAGCCGTAGCAATCTAACTCGCTATTTGAATTCTACCACTACTAGTAGGAGAGCGTAAACTATAGCGATCTAACTCGCTACTACAGAAAACGCTACTATATATATATTAGTAAGAGTATGTACTAGTAGGAGAGCGCCAACTGTAGCGATCTAACTCGCTATTTCGATTTCGCTCTTATATAGGAGAGCGCAGTAGCCGTAGCGATCTAACTCGCTAAGAATTCTACCACTACTAGTAGGAAAGCGCCAAGTATAGCGATCTAACTCGCTATTACAGAAATCGCTACTATACAGATATTAGTAAGAGTATGTACTAGTAGGAGAGCGCCAACTGTAGCGATCTAACTCGCTATTTGGATTTCGCTCTTATATAGGAGAGCGCAGTAGCCGTAGCAATCTAACTCGCTATTTGAATTCTACCACTACTAGTTAGAAAGCGCCAAGTATAGCGATCTAACTCGCTATTACAGAAATCGCTACTATATAAGCCTTTTCGCAGTTGTTATTGCGCATGCGCGGGATTCGCCTGCCGACGAGTTTCTGGAGATAAACAAATAGAGTGGCGACGACGGCTACGGTTCGTACTAATCATAAATTGACAAAACTTACACACAAAACGAGCGTATTATTTCCGAATTCTGACAGTTTCTTGCAACAAACATCGATGTAAGTAGGTTTGAATTGTTCTTCTTCTAATATGAAATCCCAAAATAACATGTAACCATTTTTAAAATGGTGTTTTTACTCATTCAAGGTGAATTTTGTTTCGGGTTTTGGGTCAGAACATGACACAGAAGTGTACAGATGGGAATGTAATAAAAGATGTACAGCATAAACATTACTATGCTAACGCTAAGTTTTGGCTGATTATTTATGGTACCAACTGTGACATTGATCCTATTGAGGACATATTTCATACAAGTCTTGTCATTTTCAACATATTCATGAGAGATATTGTTAATTGTATGATTATATCTCCCTTCTTTTTACATTCCACTTTCAGGCATCTTCTGCTTAATAATATAATAAACCATGAAGCTATGTGCAGTTTGTTGGGTGCGGCAATGGGTCCTTCCAGCTGGAAAAGTGGAAGCAAGGATTTTGCAGCAAGCATCAGACTCGCTTTGGATGGGGATGTTGCGATTTCTCACCCCCTTTCAGACTATTTCCATTTCCCACAGACAGGAAGGATGCAAAAGCTACAAAACGATGGAATAAATTTATGAACAAAAACTAAAAACTGGATTAACAAATCCCATGCTCGACCATTTAAGTTGATGTGCTCTAAAGTATGATTTGAAGTTAGTAATGAGTGATATTGTTTGTGGACCAGTAAAGATATATACCCAGTCATACTATTCTCCTCAATATGTTTTGTTCTATTAGAGTTTGAGTTTCACATTTAAAGAAAACAAAATTAGGCGGAGCTAGAAATTAGCACAAACCTGGTCCACTAAAAAATTAGCTTTGGGCCACCAAAAATTTCACTCCTTATTTTCTGGGATCCAGTTGTCTTTCAAGTCAACAAGAGGATCTGGAATTAGTTTTCCCTTAATGTTCAACAACTCTGCATAGTTGGCAGACCTCGATCTATCTTCCTCCACCTCACTAGTACTAACACTAGGTTTCACTTCGTAACCAAACTGTACAGCACTGTAGACCAAAGCTTGTATTGTAGCTCCGCTTTTAAACCTCTTGTTTTGAGTCCTCTTATCCGTATAAAATCCTTCAAAGCATTCCCATTCCAAAGTATAATCTGTAAGTTCAGATACATTTCCATCCATCATTCATCATTCAATGAAAAAACGACGAAAAAATGTAATTTTCAGCAATACTATCGGGTGAATATTACGGCGTTTACGCGAATTCGGAATTGGCTATTCACAATGTACACGCTAGTACGAGTACCCATGGGCAACGCTCTTTTGTTTATCTCCAATGACCTATGACCGAGTACCACAATGCATTGTGCGCTGAGATCGCGAATTGGCTTATAGATATTAGTAAGAGTATGTACTAGTATAGGAGAGCGCCAACTGTAGCGATCTAACTCGCTATTTGGATTTCGCTCTTATATAGGAGAGCGCAGCAGCCGTAGCGATCTAACTCGCTATTTGAATTCTACCACTACTAGTAGGAAAGCGCCAAGTATAGCGATCTAACTCGCTATTACAGAAATCGCTACTATATAGATATTAGTAAGAGTATGTACTAGTAGGAGAGCGCCAACTGTAGCGATCTAACTCGCTATTTGGATTTCGCTCTTATATAGGAGAGCGCAGCAGCCGTAGCGATCTAACTCGCTATTTGAATTCTACCACTACTAGTAGGAAAGCGCCAAGTATAGCGATCTAACTCGCTATTTCGATTTCGCTCTTATATAGGAGAGCGCAGTAGCCGTAGCGATCTAACTCGCTATTTGAATTCTACCACTACTAGTAGGAAAGCGCCAAGTATAGCGATCTAACTCGCTATTACAGAAATCGCTACTATATAGATATTAGTAAGAGTATGTACTAGTAGGAGAGCGCCAACTGTAGCGATCTAACTCGCTATTTGGATTTCGCTCTTATATAGGAGAGCGCAGTAGCCGTAGCAATCTAACTCGCTATTTGAATTCTACCACTACTAGTAGGAAAGCGCCAAGTATAGCGATCTAACTCGCTACTACAGAAAACGCTACTATATATATATTAGTCAGAGTATGTACTAGTAGGAGAGCGCCAACTGTAGCGATCTAACTCGCTATTTGGATTTCGCTCTTATATAGGAGAGCGCAGCAGCCGTAGCGATCTAACTCGCTATTTGAATTCTACCACTACTAGTAGGAAGCGCCAAGTATAGCGATCTAACTCGCTATTACAGAAATCGCTACTATATAGATATTAGTAAGAGTATGTACTAGTAGGAGAGCGCCAACTGTAGCGATCTAACTCGCTATTTGGATTTCGCTCTTATATAGGAGAGCGCAGTAGCCGTAGCAATCTAACTCGCTATTTGAATTCTACCACTACTAGTAGGAGAGCGTAAACTATAGCGATCTAACTCGCTACTACAGAAAACGCTACTATATATATATTAGTAAGAGTATGTACTAGTAGGAGAGCGCCAACTGTAGCGATCTAACTCGCTATTTCGATTTCGCTCTTATATAGGAGAGCGCAGTAGCCGTAGCGATCTAACTCGCTAAGAATTCTACCACTACTAGTAGGAAAGCGCCAAGTATAGCGATCTAACTCGCTATTACAGAAATCGCTACTATATAGATATTAGTAAGAGTATGTACTAGTAGGAGAGCGCCAACTGTAGCGATCTAACTCGCTATTTGGATTTCGCTCTTATATAGGAGAGCGCAGTAGCCGTAGCAATCTAACTCGCTATTTGAATTCTACCACTACTAGTTAGAAAGCGCCAAGTATAGCGATCTAACTCGCTATTACAGAAATCGCTACTATATAGATATTAGTAAGAGTATGTACTAGTATAGGAGAGCGCCAACTGTAGCGATCTAACTCGCTATTTGGATTTCGCTCTTATATAGGAGAGCGCAGTAGCCGTAGCGATCTAACTCGCTATTTGAATTCTACTACTAGTAGTAGGAGAGCGCCAACTTTAGCGATCTAACTCGCTATTTTGATTTCGCTCTTATATAGGAGAGCGCAGTAGCCGTAGCGATCTAACCTCGCTATTTGAATTCTACTACTAGTAGGAAAGCGCCAAGTATAGCGATCTAACTCGCTATTTCGATTTCGCTCTTATATAGGAGAGCGCAGTAGCCGTAGCGATCTAACTCGCTATTTGAATTCTACCACTACTAGTAGGAAAGCGCCAAGTATAGCGATCTAACTCGCTATTACAGAAATCGCTAATATATAGATATTAGTAAGAGTATGTACTAGTATAGGAGAGCGCCAACTGTAGCGATCTAACTCGCTATTTGGATTTCGCTCTTATATAGGAGAGCGCAGTAGCCGTAGCGATCTAACTCGCTATTTGAATTCTACTACTACTAGTAGGAGAGCGCCAACTTTAGCGATCTAACTCGCTATTTTGATTTCGCTCTTATATAGGAGAGCGCAGTAGCCGTAGCGATCTAACTCGCTATTTGAATTTAACCACTACTAGTAGGAGAGCGTAAACTATAGCGATCTAACTCGCTACTACAGAAATCGCTACTATATAGATATTAGTAAGAGTATGTACTAGTAGGAGAGCGCCAACTGTAGCGATCTAACTCGCTATTTGAATTTCGCTCTTATATAGGAAAGCGCAGCAGCCGTAGCGATCTAACTCGCTATTGTAAATGTCGCTACTATATAGTTTCTAGTAAGAGTTTGTCGCCACAAATTTCTGCTCTTATATATGAGAGCACAAAATCGCTACGTTTGCGAGAGAGTAAAGTCCCTTGTCATGATGATGGAAATAAATGTCAAAAAAAAATAAAAAATCTTAACAAATTAGTCTCTCTTGAAGACAGAATAAAGTGGCAGATTATTGTCATTTTTGCACTGGATTTCCTTTTTTTTTAAATTTCTTATGCGTTTTTGGCAAAATATAATGCAGTACAGAAGACATAAACGAGGTGTTCAATTTTAATAAAAGAGAGATCAAAACTAACTTGACTATATACAAGTATTTTTTACCCTTTGTTTGCGACATATGTTCCGTCTAATCTTTACTCGCTGTGTTACTCTCTGAAAAAAATGCAGAGTTGTCCATGTTTGATTGAAGAAAACAAAGCATTACCTTTATCAATAAATATTTTCCTTTCCTAACTTTATTATTCACCATGCAGCACCTTGTTTATTGGGTCTTGTTACATTAAAGAGGGATTACATATTTAAAGAAGAAAACATGTAAGATTTACGATATCTTGCTGTCCCTGCATTCAATCGTTCCAACGCTATCCAGACACAAATGATCTGCGCTGGCAAGAATTCACCTGCTATGATTAAGGTGGTGGCGGTGATGGGGCACTGGCGTATCCAATATTTGCATCTTAACTTATGACATTTTTACCTGGCACCATTTACCCAGGGAATACTTGAAGACAGTATAGAGTGCGTTATGTGATGTGAAAGGGTCATCTTACAAATCATTTATGTGTGGGACGGACCTTTAACGTCATCATCCGAAAGATGTATATGTGTCGTATAGTCGAGTGGTCTAATCACTCGACTGGACATGCAAAGGTCGTGGGTTCGATACCCCGGTATATTGTTATATCTCTTCAGGTTCTAGATCCTTGCCCTCGTTGGTTAATTGAATTTAGGGCCGTCTTGTTTTAGCACCCTTTTTTGTGCACCACAAAAATACTCATGTTGGAGGGTAGGTGGGTGCGTTGAGTGCGCGTGTGTGTATGTGTGTTTGTGTGCCATGTGCTAGTTCGGCGCTAAACTAAGCACAACTTTGGAGCTGAACTT
>CP137684.1:1716444-1787436 GCA_037976565.1 Mesocentrotus franciscanus | reverse complement strand
TGCATGTATAGAGGATATAATCTATATATCTCTCCTCTTTAGCGCTTTACGCTGCGTAGTTGTTACCGCCGGTGTCACGGGCCAGAGTGTCCGGGTGGCGATCTGTGTCCGCAGACACAGGTCGCCGAAAATGGGTGGCGAGACGCGTCTTACGTCGGCGATATGTGTTTTAGGTCGGACACATGTCGCCGCTTAAGTCACGGCGAGATGTGTCCACTGGCGAAATGCGTCCTGAACCCTACAACTTAAAAAATCGACTTAAAATGTATATACCTCCACTCTGCTCCACTTGATTGTATCTTACCATTAATATTGTATTTTTATGTAACATAAGACAAGAGAGATGTACTGTTTACTCCCAAATCGTTTGTTGGCTACAATTTATATCAAATTAATAACACCATAAAAATGGCTAAACGTACGAGTCTAGCCCCAAACGGAACAGTACTTCACCATACAATTGGCTGTACGTACGAGACTAGCCCTTGACACTAGCGACCAATAAGCCTGCGACCAATACGTTGGAAGCCCACAATGTTAGCGCTTAATGAGGAAGCCAGCCACCAAACGGGGTTGTAGTGTTTCCAAATCGTCTAATCGAAAAGGAAAAATACCGGTTTGAGCCCAACTTCAATCTGAAACGGTGAAACCCGGAAAAAACTGTCGGCATGTGACACATGTTTGGCAGTAAAGAACAACTTTACCGCTTTTACATGGTGTGGATCAATATGTAACGGAAACGTCATACGATTTTTTTTTGAAAGACTTCAAACTTAAAGCCGAATTGTTGCCATTATTGTGTAGATAAGCCCTCGATATGCCGGTTTGAGCCCTAACTTCAATCTGCAGAAGACAAAAAAAATATTGGCACGTGACAAACATATGCGCCCTAATTAGGAGTAATGATCAAAACATTTAATTTGATAAGCTCTTTATCTTATTGAAATATTATACAATACTTTATATGGCCTTTAAATCTAAATACTGTTAATTTGAGTTATATATTTTATTAAACGTTTATGTTAATTAATGGCCGATTTCCATCTGAAGCTCTAATATAATTTACCAACTGTGAAAACCTGGCCAAAAATAACTTGAAACTCAAGTATTTCATATTTTGTTTAGTTCAATCTTTTATTTAGCAATAGTTTGAAAATGCTTAAAATTACCTACATCTATTTGTTTAAGTTTCTAAACTCAATAGAATTGCATGTTCCTATAAAAAGGGCGTATTATATAACCTCAACTTGAAATTGAAATGTCAAAATTCGATAGAAATGCGTGTTCCTAAAACTAAAAGGGCATATTATAATCTCAAATCGCTATTCGGGTCGCTATTCATACAAATTAGATAAGCAATGAACAAAATGGTAATATCAAAGGGAAATATTGGATGGGGGACGCCCCGCGGCTGTGGCGTAGCTGGGGGGGGGGCTACACATGGCCCCGAATATTTGTCTTTAAGAAGTATATTTTACCTTTTATCTTTGATAATTATATAGAGACATCCCCATAATCTAGCTAATATATTTCCCTGCTCCTGCGGTGACGAAAAAGTAGTAAAACATCTTATCATATCATAATTTGTCCGCCTTATGGGAAATGTTGCCCCACTACCCTGCCCCCGACTAATCTTATCCAGGCTTTGCCACTGAGACATTAAGTAGAACAAGCAGGCCCACTATCACTGAGTTTGCTATTTCAGAAACTAGTAATTGTTTATAAACGAAAATAATGTTTTGTAGCAAGTAGGTTTAAGTAGGACTTATGGACCTACAAATCATTATAGCCTCAGCCATATCCAGGCATCCAGAAGCTCTTCAATTAATAGCCAATGAAGACTGATAGATTTTCGTTTTTCCAGGAATTATCATACCTCAGGATACGAGTAATCATATTGATTAACCTAACTTCATTTATCCATAATCTTGATTTCCTGAAACTTTCCTAACACCGAAACCAAATGGGTTTGGACCGGACCATGAGCCTAGTTACTGCCCGGAGAGGGATGAGGGGGGGCTTCAAATTGTTTTTTTGGGGATAGGGGCTTGAACACTTTCGACCTTGAAGGTTTTTTCGCGTCATGTAGCGTAAAAATTGGGGTAGGATATATATAGCCCAGGCGCGGCGAGGGGCGCCCGACGGCCCGCCCCCCACCTGGCAAAAAAAGTTTAGAGAAAAGATGGTAACTACAAATTTTCCTTTTTCGTTTGCTCAATGGGAGGGGGGTTTTGAGTTTTTGTTTCTTTGTTTATTTTACTTAGTGCTCACACTACTCCCCACTGAGCGAAATATCGATCGGCGCGATTTTTACATTTCAGGCCGCCCCTATTGGAAAATCCTGGATCCGCCCTGCTAAAGCCCTCGTAACATCAATAGCCCTCGTAGCATGATTATAAATGGATTTGAATAATTATTACATCATTACATGTATATTTTCTGTGTTTGCTTTGAATTTATGTCTCGAATTAATCAATGTTTACCTTTTTCTGAACCTGATTGCATATTTATGTTTAAATTCCGTATTTTTCCTGTGTTTGTTCTGTATTTATCATTATATCCTGCCTCCTTGTCGCTACGAGGGCTATATCGCACCCCTAAATAAAAATAAATAAATAAAAAATCTCTCACGCCCTCACCGCGGCTACGCCACAGCCGTGGGGTGTCCCATATTCATTATTTCGCTTTCTTATCATTTTGTTCATTGCTTATTTCATATTCATTTTTTGAATGAATAGCGACCCTCGATCACCCTGTATTATATAGCGACCCTCATTTCGTATTATGAATATAATATAGCGACCCTCATTTCGTAATATGAATAGCGACCCTCATGTCCTATTATGAATAGAGACCTTTTCTCAAATTATGAATAGCGGTCCTTATGAAAAGCGAGGTTACCCCTCGTGTTTTGCTATGATATGAAATCTGTTATTTTGCTGTGACATTGGAGACTCTGGTGAAAGCTTTTGTCCAATCTTTCTTCTCTTTATCAATATCATCCATGTTACATTTTCACTTTTTTGTTTTTTATTTCGAAGACACCATAGCCCGAATTCTATCATTCTTTGTTGCGCTAACTACGACCAAAGTCTTATTGGTCGCTTGATCGAAATATAGAAGAGATCTTTCTGTGCGGTGAACTCTGAGTCTAAGACCCAAGAAACTCGAAGGTGAGTCGTGCTATAATTATCCATATATTTAATATATTCCGCTACAATCATGACTGCCATGTACTTTAGATACATTTCTATTTTCTAGTGCTTTCATACTATTTCAGGATTTCATACTAGATCTAGATGTTTTGGAAATAACATACTGTGCAATCTACTCGAACTTTTCAGTTTTTGTCGTCATGAGCTAGTTTTCAGCCTTACCCCTACTTCTCTCCGGGAAAGTCTTCCCAGACTTTAGGGGACAATCTCGGGAATTTCCGTGCAAATTAAAGAATAAGAAGAAGTTCGAACTCATAGACCTAATTACATTTTTAAGTTAACCGTTCAATTTCGTAAGTTTCTTGCATCAGTGATCAGAATAAATTCGAGTTATACTGCAACAGATTACCCTATTCCAATCTAGGTGGGTCTTAAATGGTGGATCTATTCTGAAAAGTGAAATGAGTCGTTAATTATACAATGGCAATGGCACTGCTACTGCTACTACTAGTACTAGACTCTATACTATACTATAGACTTTGTATGTAGGCCTACAGTATAGTGCTAGTGCTATCCTGCTACATGCCGTACGCATGCATGCATATCTGTGTGTGTTTAAAATAGTCATCGAAGTAGTCATCGAAGTCAAAGTAGTCTAGATCTACTGCATGTTGCCTGCCCGGTTTCCGGTCACATGAGCGGTTTTTCAGATAACTTCTCTGGCAATGAATTATATAGGCGCTAATATATTCTACTACTACTACTACATCACTTTGTCGCGAAAATTCTAACAAATCATGCGATGCCATTCTTTCTCGTGAAGTTCCAAACATTAAATGTCCCTAGTTCGCCGTCTGCGTGGAGCATTTTTCCTGCCCTTTTCCACTCTCAGAGTCGGACTCGAGATCAAGGCTTTTAGATAAATCTCAAATAATTTGTCTTGATGAATTAATTTGTTCAATTGCAGTGTTTCTATCTCCCTGATCCAAGTGTTATTATTAATGCCACTCTATAAAGTATGTGTTCATGGCATGCCAAAGTGGATGAGGTATTGAGTTGTACTGAACGAAACAAGATGACTGTCATTTATAATAATAATACATAAGATTTGTAAGGCACCAAATCCACTTGACAATCAAATGCTCAAGGTGCAGCTTGTGCAAAAGATGAAATACATGATAAATAGACAAAAGTACAATAGGAAAGGTATGATGGTTGTTGACAAATTCAGTTGGTCATGTCAGTTCTCATTTGCGAATATGTAGAACTGTGATGGGCTAATGTAGCTTTACAAGCTCAATTGATGAGATAAACTGAGCACAGCATAAAGGTATATTTTGTGGGGCAGTTTTTAAACAAGAGCGCTGTCTTTTCGTTAAATTAGTTGTCTGTGAACTGTGAAAGATAACAATAATAAGACAATTATTAAAAGATGACCAATTTTTCTATCGAATGCGAAAACATGTCAAAATGCGGATAGGGCCTATAGATGTAGGGAAAATTATGAGAAAGATTTTATCTTTCGTTTCGATATCTTTTCCTCAGATTAACTTTAACAGAAGAACCCAACTCATGGAACTTATTATAGACATTGCCACAAATGTTGAAGATGCAAGATGGTATGGACACCTAAAGATTTCACATAAAATTGACAGGTATAGGCCTACATGTACATCTATTTATAAACATGATGGTGTAATATTCAGTGATCTTGAAATTGATTTTCCTTAATATATGTAGGTAAACCATGAAAAGATATATAAAGAGATACAGTCAAACCTGTCTATAGCGACCGCCTAAGGGAAACACAAAGTGGTCTTTGTAGACAGGTTTCTATGACCGCTAATTGACAGGTAGACATGTACATCTCATGATGGTGTAATATTCAGTGATCTTGAAATTGATTTTCCTTAATATATGTAGGTAAACCATATAGTAGTCAAACCTGTCTATCAATAATGGTAGACAGGTTCCTTTAGTACATGTTTCAAGGGAAACAAAAAATGTGGTCCTTGTAGACAGGTGGTCTTTGTAGACAGGTGGTCACTAAAGCAGGTTTGACTGTATATGAGTACAATTGTGGAGTAAATGTGATAATTTTGGATTGTTTTTCAAAATGTTTTAAACATTTGTAAATAGAATGTATGGAAGTGATTCATTTCTAGGATGGACTAATGTGGCCACAGTAAAGTGGTATCATTTGAAACAAAATTATATTGTGGGGTGTCAGGAAGAGTTTGGAAACAATGTTTCCAAAGTCAGTAGATTTACAAATTTGTCAGAAACAAGTTCTGTAAATGACCTGTCACAAATTTGTATGAGGAGGGAGGGGGACAGAAGAGGTAAAATCTTGATCATCAAACACTGCCCCCACGTGAACATGTATTCTTGTTGAGAAGACTTAATGATGAACATTAGTGCAATTATAATTTGTGTATACTGCTTTTACATATTTAATTTTTCATTTTTTTTTCTTCATTTTTTAGGATGATGCTTTCCCATAGGAGATGAACGCCGATGGAGCAAGATGACAACTTGAGGAGACAAAGGCAGAACAACAAAATAATGGGCCGTTTTGGAGAGGTACATGGTTATGAAAGTTTCCTTCTACCCTGACAACAATCTCTTTTCAAATTTTCCTTTTTCTGTTTGTTGAGACCATTGGAGTCCAGATTACAGGACTCCATGTGTATACAGACAGAAATGGGGAAATCTAACCATGATAACAAGTTGATTTGAATCATAGTAGAAATATCATCAAAAACAAATGAAGGTTATAGAGTACCGAAGTGTGATGTATTGGCCAAGTTGTCAAGGGTGCTGGTTCCAAACAATTTTGTGCTAAACAATGGCGTGGTGATAACACCAGCGCCACACACTGAATTTGCCCAGGTCCATCCCGTTGCTTGAATGATTTTGCGGTGAACCTCATGCGCAGGCTCTGTTGATTGGAACCAGTAACCAAGACGACGATGAAATATGGCATTTATAGCCCTTCGGTACTATTAAGTTTGACAGTTTGGTTCATTTAATAAATACATGTAGATGAAAATCTAAGAAATTATTTATTAGCTCACCTCAGCAAAATGCTCAACTTGACAGGAATCGTCCTTGGGAAAGGAAGTATCTAAAGTTGTTGATATGAGGTAACCATCTGGCATGGGGCAGCCCCAGGTGCCCCAGGGTCATATTTTGATATACTCTTACTTCTATAAAAGGATTGCTGGAATTTAAGCAAACTTGATAGGAATTATCCTTGGGTGAAAGGGATCTAACTTTGTGAGAATGAGTCTCTCTGACATGTGGGCAGCCTCTCCCAAAATTGCCCCAGGGACTACGGTTATAAAATTTCAATGTCTTCCTTAAAAAAAACTACATATAACTTTCACAAATGTATTTTTCTAGAGAGAGGAAGGGGGGATGGTACTGGATGTGGATTGACATACTACCTCTCATGTAAGCATAATGTCCAGAAACTCTTGATTCAATTTTTCAACTCACACTGAAATAGCTACATGTGGTTATAATGGTTTAATTGCCCTAACCAACCCCGACCCCCCCTAAAAAAAAGAAGTTGTTTTCATTTTAGGTAAAGTAAAATCTTGATCATCTACCCATGGACCTACTACGAACACTGCCCCCAGCTGAACATATGTATCCTTGTTCAGAAGACTGATCAACATGAGGGCAATTATAATTTGTGTATAATGCTTTTGCATTATTTTAAATTTTAGGATGATGCTTCACCATAGGAGATGAACGCTGATGAAGCAAGATGACAACTTGAGGAGACAAAGGCAGAACAACAAAATAATGGGCTGTTTTGGAGAGGTACATGGTTATGAAAGTTTCCTTCTCTAACAATCTCTTTTAAAATCATCCCTTTTCCGTTGTTGAGACCACTGGAGTCCAGATTACAGGGAATCCATGTGTATACAGACAGAACTAGGCAAATCTAACCTAATCTAACATTTATTTGTCAAATAAACCCAACTGTCAACCTTAAAGGGAGTGTAGACTGACGAGACTAAGTGTCTTTCCCATGGCCTGACTCGGGCTAATCGAGATTAAGTCGCTGACTACCGTTAATCCAGTCCATTCGTTTACGTGCAGTTGTCCAAAAGAAGACGTAGATGGCATTAACCAGTATTTGCCAAGCTACACGGCCTTTAAAAAAAATTGATTTGGTAATTCTCAAAAAAACATATTTAAATATTACATGTACTTTCTATTAACGGATGGTTCCAGTCAAGTATGGTTAACCTCACATTTTCAGAGATTTCGCTGCAAGTCTTATGCACATTCTGATACCATTTTCGTCGAAATCCGATATACCTGTAAGGTGTAACAATTACAATTAGTATGCGCATGTCATCAAAAAGTGCAATACTTGCATATATTCATGTACAAGCAGAAATGTGTAGCGCATATCACATTTTAAACATCTCTATGCGCTTCCAAATTTAGAAATTATTAACCGGCTTTAGCTGTGCCACCATTACGGCGCTCTAGCATTTCAAGGAATTAATTCCAGCCATTTACCTCACCCAGGTCGAGTGTGGCAAATGTAGATTAATGTCTTACTAAAGAACATTGGTGATGCAGCGGAACTCGAACAGCGGACCTTGTGATCCGCAGTCCGATGACATATCCACATATACAGGTTTAGATGTATTTCTTCATAAGTGGGAGCTTTGAGCTTCTCTAGTTCTGGTAGCAAAAATGGAAATTGAATGTTACTTGTTGAATATGTCCTTATACATGTAATGTTCCAAATTGCATCAAAAGATGTCAATTGTATCAAAATGTGCCAGACATGTTCTTGTTCCGTGCATGATTTCTGATGAATTTGAATTTTCTTTTTCTTTTCATGCAGCATTCAAATGGACTTCCAATCCAGCTCTTTTTCATTGGTAACTAGGCCCAGGCTTTGACGGCTGTAGAAGGAGGAGGCATCAATCGTCAGACGATAGCAGTTTGCACCTTTTTCTTTTCATGCAGCATTCAAATGGACTTCCAATCCAGCTCTTTTCATTGGTAACTAGGCCCAGGCTTTGACGGCTGTAGAAGGAGGAGGCATCAATCGTCAGACGATAGCAGTTTGCACCTGTGCTCGGGCTGCCCCGTCATTTAAAATGTGGGCATGTACCGTTGATCTAAATACAGTGGAACCTCGTTATAATAAACACTATAATTATCCAAATGTAATTTTGATGGTCCCACTTCTTTGTATTCTGGTTATGGGCCCTCATATAACAAGGCTCCAATATAATTACAATGTAGGTAATTTCCTTGTGACTTCTCTTTACCAATCATTAGTCATTATATAAATGCACCATTTTCTATGAAAACTTAATTTACCACTGCACATGTGCAAGGAATTACGCAGTCAAAGATGTACATATTATATTATAATTTGTGTTTCAATCTATCACTTCCAGTTTTATATTGCACATTTTTTTGCATACAAAGCCATTTTTATTACAAAAATTCAATCTCGTTTTCTAAATTAAATATCAATACCATTAAGTAATTGTTGTACTTTTCTATTAAATGTAATTAGGGATGAATACATGATTGATACGGTATAATTTGCCATCATTATTTCACATAAATATGTCTTGGTAGTTAAAGGTACATGTAGTCCAGAATGTGTGGTGAAGAATATAGACCAAAGGAAGAGTGTAGGGTGGGTTGTGAAAAATTGTTGGGTGAAACGTATGATTGTGAAAGGCAGAATGGAAGGCCCATAATGAATATGTGATTGTGAAAGGATGAGAAAAAGGAAGGGAATACAGGAAGTAGATTGAATGCACTGATTTATAGTAGATGTCATTAATGAATTACAAATGAATGAGTTAGGATAATATGTGTGAATGAAAGTTGACCGAAGGATACGAGAGCTGAATAAACACGTACATGTATAATACATTCATTCACATTCCTCCATATATTACCCAGGGGGCAAACTCCCATATTTTGGAGGAACTCGCATGTCGAGATATAAAAAGTAGTCCTATATAAGTGCATCATATGACCACTTCGCAACATCCCTATGGTGGACTACTTTTATAGCAATGCATGGTGGGCCCTTCCAGAGAGTGCCTAATGTGTTTGTGTGCTGGAAAAGGGTATGGTGGGGGGCAGACAAAAATCTGCATCACCCCACTCTTACATGCAGGCCCGCTGAATGCTTTTCATAGTGGGTGGGGAGGCTATATATGAGTATATATGATCAGGTAGAGCGTAGCGTAAATTGGCGGGGGTCAAGGGGTGGAGCCCCCGGAAGCTCAGGGGGTATGGGCATTTAATTCAGTCAGATGAGCATATTTTGATACCTTATTTGTGACACTGGCAGGACACTAATTGGCGTGGGGTCCAGGGGGCGGAGCCCCCGGAAGCTAAGGGTTTTAGGGAATAAATGAGGTCAGATGAGCATCCATGCAGGGGCCCACCTTAGTGCCATTGGTTGGGTCGTGGGCAAAGCCCCGGAAGCTCAGGGTTTTAAGCGTTTAATTAAGGTCAGATGAGCATATTTTGATACCTTATTTGTGACACTGGCAGGACACTAATTGGCGTTGGGTCCAGGGGCAGAGCCCCAGAAGCTCAGGGTTTTAGGCATTTTATAACGGTCAGATAGCATTCAGGGGCCCGCCTTAGGGCCCTAGGTGGAATCCAGGGGCAGAGCTACCGGAAGCTCAGGGGTTTGAGGCTTTAATCAAGGTCAGATGAGCATATTTTTATGTATTTTGTGACACTGGCAGGTCACTTTTCTTTCTTTCTTTTTCTTTCTTTCTATTTCTCGTTAATATACTTTTTCAAAAAGGTGGGGGCTCGAGGCCCCCGAGCCCCACCGTTCCTCGGGCCTTGACATTTAGGCCTCTAAATAAGCACATTTCTTGCCTGACTGTAAATATAGGAATTTGTCATTTTCCAACAAACGCATAAACAATTATAATTTACTAAAAAGTGAGGAAAAATCTCGGAAAACTATGTCGATCATTTCAGCAACATTTGTAAATCACCGGTATCGAACTAGAAATAAACCATGTTTGAATTATATTGCCCCCGCCAAGGGGAGAGGCCTTGCCCCCCGATCCACAACTTGTTGGCGGGAAGATTGCAACTGATATCCCCTTCTTTTCTTTTTTAATTCTTCCTCTTTTTTTTCTCCTTCCCTTTATCTCCTTTTCCTTTTTTTTATTTTTATTTCCTTTCCTTCCTTCTCTCTTGTTTTTTGGGGGGTAACAGCCTAGGAGGTAAGGCCCTTTCGCCCCATCTCCTTCTTTTCCCTTTTTTTCTTCTTCCTCTTCTAACTTTCCCTTTCTCTCCTTCCCTTTCCTTCTTTTCCTTTCTCTCTCTCTCTATTTGGCGGGGAGGCCCACTCGGCCCCTGGATCCACGCCTGGGGGTCTGAGTTGGAGCAGTACAATTCATTAAAATATATAATGTGTTAGGTATCATATTTCATTAAATTTTTGCAAACATATTATGATCTTTATAATTCGATATTCATGTCCTGTAGGTAGCAAGTAGTGCTATTTATTAAGCTTCAGGATTAATTTTTTTTAAGTCGTAATGACCCGTAGCACAGAAAGACTCGCATCACAGTGGACCAGGAAATGCTAAGTAATAAACATGATATAGCAACATTGTATCGGAAAAGCCCACGATATTCAAATAAAAACATAATGTGGTACAAGGGTGGCGGAGCGTCTTTAAAAGTTGGGGCACCATAAAGGGCACTTTCTTGAAGAAAGAGGCACTTAAAAGATAACCTCAAAGCAAAATATACAATTTTCAAACATTGGTATACACATGTACCCTTATAATTATTGTGATTGATACATTTCAATATCAGGGATGATTTCACTGTTTATTATGATTTTGCGGCTGGGTGTGATGGTCTGAATTTCCATTTTCGAGTGAGCAATGAGAGCGAGCAAAAATTGTAAGATTTATGAGGACACAATTAAAGAGGACAAATCCAATCCTGATGGGGTTTTAACCACAATCTCATCATGAATGACTGAAAAGATTTGTAAATACATGATGTAGTTACATAATTTACAGCAACTGAAAATATGCGAGAACATGGCAATGAGTTTGAGGGTGAACACTCGAGAAAAAATGCTATTAGTCGCTTTAAATTAGGAGCACATGTTACGTAGAAAGGAAAAAGGGGCACTTATTACAAAGGAAAAGAGGCATGCATCTATCAGATTTTAATAAGGGCATTATTCTATCAGAGGTTAAAAGGGGTATTTATGAGACGTGGAAAGGGCTCTTAATAAAAAGGAACAAAGGCACTTGTAAGAAAGGAAAAGGGATCACTTGTGAATAGTAAAAGGAGCACTAATCAGAGATTAAAAGGAGCACTTATTAAAAGGAAAACGGGCACATGTCAGATTTGAATAGGGGCATTTACACAGTTGAAAAGGGGCATTTGTAAGAAGGGGAAAAGTGTCACTTATCAGAAGGACAAAAGGCAATTATATGAACAAGGAAAAGGTCATATGTCAAACTAAAAGGGCTATTTATTTGAAGAGGAAGTAAAAGGGACATTTTCCTCTGTAAAAGGGGAACTTTGGGGTACTTGAAAAGTGTTGGGGCGTGCCCCGGAGGGATCGGAAACATATTTGTTTCTAAACAGGGGCACCGTATCTGAAGTAAAAGGGGCACTCGAAAACATGGGGGCATTTTTGTGTTTTTGTTTCTAATTTTTGTTCTAAATCTTGCCTTTTAAGTACAGTCATCAAAGGTGTTTCAAATATCAACATTGCATCCTCTCTTTCTCTCTCACCCTCTCCCTCTCTCTCTCTCTCTCTCTCCTTTCCCCTCTTCCCCCTCCTGTCATATAACTTTTTGATATCTTTGTATAGAATAATCATTTTACAAAATATTATAAAGGAAACATTTCACAAATCAGCAGTCATTCTTTTCGCACATCACATGATTACGCCTCGTCAAATGCTCTGCAGTTTAGACATTCAAAATTTTAATATATACAATAACAGTTGAGTTATGTATTATATCATATTCTCACTGTCATATAGGCAGAAAATATTTAATAAATACAAGATAATATAATACAATTTTAAAAAAGTTTTCCCACATCACCTGTTACATTTTTGTTTAACTTCAAAGTTTCTAGGAATAGTAAGTAATGATATCTGCCTCAGCAGCGTGCATAGTTATTTTTAAATGGTTAAATTATGATGCAATAAATGCACTTGCATTTCACGGGTTTTAGGAACGTTATTAAATATATTTTTAGACAATATCATCATCATGTAAAAGAAAAAAAACATCTAGTTCCTTTAGATGGGACACGAAAGTAAAACAAATCGGCCAGTACTGCAGTAGACACTTTTCGCCAATCGCTAGCAGACTCATCTCGCCGATCGGCCAGTGGACACTTTTCGCCAATCGCAGACTCATCTCGCCGATCTAGGAGACACATCTCGCCGGGGGAATGCGGCAAGATGTGTCTGTAAGACGCAGCTCGCCAGGCGAGATGCGTCTGTACAGACGTGATTTCGCTAAGACACATCTCGCCACGACACCGGTAACACAATATAATGATAATACTAATGATAATGAAAATAATGATAATGATGGTGGTGATGATAATGATGATGATGGTAATAATAATGATGATGATGATGATGATAATGATAATGATGATGATGATGATGATGGTAGTAATAATAATAATAATAATAATAATAACAATAATAATAATAATAATAATGATAATAACGATTTCTCTCGTTTACCCTGGGTAGCCTCATCAGTATTAATACTGTTCTCCCTGAGGGCCCTGCAATCATGACATTACCCCCGGCTTTAGCACAGCTACCGTTATAGAGCGTGCAATCATTCAAGGAATTTCTTACAGTAAGGACTGTTCAGATAGGAAATATCTAAAACGGAAATATGGCTTACAAAGTCTGCAAATATTAAAGAGCGTTGCAGGGTGTTGCGCTGTGAAAATCTCAAAACAAAAGGGCCAAATTGTTATTTAAAAGGAAAAGAATAATTCAAAACTTTCCTCAAAGTTTCGTGGCAAAATATTCATTCTTATTCAAATTACAGTTGCCTTTCTCTTCAAATTTGAATTTTGCAACTAGCAGTGTTTTATTCCCCCTATTATTTTGTTGTGTAGTAAATGAGGGCTTCAATTTTTTACTCGTAGAGAGAAAACCACCGAGTCTATTGATCTGGAATTTTGCACATACTTTCATAAACTCATCTTGCTGCTACAGATGAATTTGGGGATAAGATTTTGAGGGCTTGCAAATCCCTGGTAGGGGCTTTAAAGCAAAAACAAACTTGAAAATTCTAGTATATCTTTGAGAAAAGGACTTGCTTCGAATATAAATTGACTGAATTGAAAAATGATAGATATTGATTTACTACAAATAATAAGTGGTGGAATTCAGGACCTAGAATTTTTAATCTGTTTTTTTTTTCTTCTTCAATCTGTGAAAACAGTGTAGCCTATTTAAATTATGCCATCTAGCTATTCTGTAACTCAGTTCGAAAACTTCTTTGGCATTTAACAAAAAGTCTCATATCTTTTAAACTCATGCATTAAGCCAAGTATGCACATTTATTTATTATTATATTTTGCTTTTGCCCTTCCAAAAGCTTGACAAGGTTCCTTTATTAAACAATATCATCCATAAGAATATATAACAAATATACTATCATGCATAATATCATGTTGACCTCTCTTGACCAATCTAGGATACAATCGAAGCTTATACAATTGTACATAGGCAAAAATCAGCCATACACCGCGTTCGATTCAAATTGTTATTACTTTATATGATAGAAGATTATTTTAAACGTAAACACAATAATCAATTATACTTGATAACATATTTTAATTTTTATAGAAAATACAAATCTGGGTCGGCATGTCATCTCTTGTCAGCTTCGTTTTCACCGATCGCCCTGTAAAGTCTTACCTGTCTATGGTGTGCACCATTTTCACTTGAAGGCATCCGTTTTTTTAAATCAAATAAGAGTAATATTATTTTATTTAGCTATACCAATCGAAAACAGTTTTCCAGAATATGGTCGATATGGTCATCTTAATTCATCACATTTATACCAAACTCAGCAGTATTCAGGGCATTCTCTACTTTATCAAAATCAATAATTTAAAAAAGCTATATCTTGCAAAAAGATAATAATTTTTTCGATTACTTCTCATCGCCTATAGATATGAGTAGGCACTTTTAGATCTAGGTCACTTTGATAACTGTCAAATAGAACTATAGCAATTTCTTGATAGAATTATGTTGGTTACGTAGGCTACGCGAGAAAAGAAAAAAAGTACTGCTGACAAGGGTGGTACCGATATATATTTGTGAATAAAAAATAATATAATCGCAACTACTTTCGAGAAATAAACTCAAGGGCGATTTCAATGCAATATTGTATATCGCATAGAAATCACATTCGCATTACGTAATACGCCACTGTCATGTTCACACATTTGGATGGATGACGCGCAGGCTACCATTGCTTTTTTCAGATTCTGAATAAGACATTGAAGACCATGGGTTGCTGCTGTTCAGCTGACGAGGAACCAACGCTAGGAGACCACTCTAGCATGCCTGATGACGTCATTCCGTACAAGGGTCCCGTCTTGCAATATGCTTTTGTTAATATGAAGGTCATCGGAACAACTTTCATGGGTAAGGGCCAACTCTCTCCCTCCTGCTCTCTCTCCCTCTCTCTCTCTCTCTCTCTCTCTCTCACTCTCTCTCTCCTTCATTCACTATCTCTCTCTTTCTCTCCCCCTCTCTCTCTCTCCCTCCATCTCCCTTCACCCCGAAGCTCCCTTTCTTCTCACACCAAGATCTCAATTCAATTTTGATTCAATTTAATTCATCTCGATCTATTTCGCATTCGTTTCAAAACTTCACTATCTTCATTGAATGTCACTCAAACTCTCAATAGCACCTCTTTGTTTTTCCCGAGTAGGCTGACCGTTTTTAAGTGTTATTTCCAAAAATGTTAGAGACTTTCTGTAGAATGTAGTAGTAGTAGCTGTCTGTCGCGAAGCGACAATGACCACCTTCACTTTCATGAAGGCTGCTTGCAAAGGTGGGTAAGTACCGGTAGCTCTTGCAAGTTACTAACGGCACACTCTCGGGGGAACTGGTGGCAGTTTCACACCGGCGAGGACAAGCCATGACGGGTGTGAACCACTAGACCCTGCAGTGACTGGTCAAAGGATGTCGGGAGTTCCGTATCGTCAATGTAGACACGCATAAAACCGCTCTCATCCTCAAGCCTTCATCAAAGGGAGGACTCTTACGCGATGCTAAAGATGATAACATCGTTGTTGATTATCTGCAAAGACTCATATCCTATGCTTTCTGATGCATCCCCATCACCTCCCCCACCCCTAACCTGAAGATAAACCGAACCGACAGCAGTTGAATAACATAACTTTTTTTTCCTTTACAGGACGTAACTTAAAGACAGACTTGGGGCCGCACTACACTGCCTTCCAGGGGCCTTACACCCAAGGGTTTCGTGTTGTCGGACTGAAGACCATCCCTGGAACCTTTGAGAAGCTACGGGTTCAGTACGGCATGGAGAGACGGTACTACATCCCTCTACAGGCAGCCTTTGTTCGTCCTGTGGGCAGGTAGTCTTATGATCGTTTGATTCCGTGAAAGGTCGAGGTGGTTCATTCACTCGACTCTCAATCTTAGGGTTGAGGATTCGAATCCCAGCCCGGCACTAACGTCATTTTGCACAACATTAATCCACATTTGCCACTCTTCATCCAAGTGTAAATGGTAACTAGCAATTCCTGTGGTATTAATGATTGCAGGGCCCTAAGGAAGAGCAGTGTGCCATCCACGCCAAGAGGGTTACCATCATGTCAAAAGAGCAGTATTAATACTGATGAGGCAATCTGGATAAATGAGATCAAATTATTATTATATTTTTGCATAAATGTTATGTTGTAATACCTCAATTACACGACTGTCAAATTAACGACAAATCAAGTACACACCGGCTTAAACTTGGCCATAATATCCCACGCAGTCACATTGCCGAGGCCGACACAAGACCGATAACAGACAGATCGAACAATCACGCTAGCCCCAATGGCAAAAAGTTAGTCGGTGCGGAGTGGATTGCGAGTTGGTTTGGCGGTGTAACTGAGGTATTAAAGGGAGTGCAGGCGCGGATCCAGGGGCCGCGCGGGCCTTGGCCCCCCCCCCCCCGGCAAAAAAAAAAAAAAAAGAGAGAGAGAGAGAGAGAGAAGGAAAAGGGAAAAAGGAGAAAGGGAAAGAAAGAAGAGGAAGAAGAAAAGAAGAGGGGGAGAAGGAGATCGGGCCGAAAGGGCCTTGCATTCCAGGCTGTTACCTCCCCCCTCCCCCATCAAAAAAATTAAAGAGGAGGAAGGAAAGGCAAAGAAAAAAAGAAAAAAGGAAAAGAGGAGATAAAGGGAAGGAAAAAAAGAGGAAAAAGAAAAGAAGGGGGATATCAGTTGCAATTTTCCCGCTAACAAGTTGTGGATCGGGCGGGCCAAAAGGCCTTTGCCGCTCCCTCCCCCGCCCCCCAAAAAGAGAGAAGGAAGGGAAAGGGAGACAGAGAGCTAAAAGGGAAGGGAACAAAAAAGAGGAAGAAGAAAAGAAAAGGGTGAAAAGAAGGGGAGATCAGTTGCGATTAATCCCGCCAACAACGTGTGGATCGGGGGAGGGCCGAAAGGCCCTGGCCTCCCTCAGCAAACTTAAAGAGAGAAAAGGAAGGGAAGGGAGAGGGAAAGAGGAGAGAAAGGGAAAGAAAGATAAAAGAGAAAGAAGAAAGGTAGGGAGATCGGGGGGCCACTGGCGTACTAATGGGGGGCAGTTGCCCTCAAATATAATTCAAACGTGGTTAATTTCTAATTCGATAACGGTGATTTACAAATGTTGCTGAAATGACATCATTTTCCGAGATTTTTCCTCACTTTTTAGTAAATTATACTTTTGTATGCGTTTGTTGGAAAATGACAAATTCCTACAGTCAGGCAAGAAATATGCTTATTTAGAGGCCTAAATGTCAGGGCCGTGGAACGGCGGGGCTCGGGGGCCTCGAGCTCCCTCCCTCCCCACTTTTTTTGAAAAAGTACTATATTGAAGAGAAATAGAAAGAAAGAGTGAAAGAAAGAAAGAATATTGACCTGCCAGTATCACAAAATAATGAAGTATAAAAATATGCTCATCTGACCGTAATTAAACGCCACAAACCCCTGAGCTTCCGGGGGTCTGCCCCCTGGACCCAACCAATGGCCCTAAGGCGGGCCCCTGGATGCTCATCTGACTGTAATTTATTGCCTAAAACCTCTGAACTTCCGATGGCTCCGCCCCCTGGACCCCACGCAAATTAGTGACCTGCAACTGTCACATATAAGGTATAAAAATATGCTGATCTAACCGTAAGTAAATGCCTAAAACCCCTGAGCTTCCGGGGGCTCTGCCCCTGGACCCAACCTACGGCCCTAGGGCGGCCCCGAGATGCTCATCTGACGGTAATTTAATGGCAAAATCACCCTGAGCTTCCGGGGGCTCTGCTCCCAGGATCCCACGCCAATTAGTGACCTGCCAGTGTCACAAATAAATAAGGTATTAAAATATGCTCATCTGACCGTAAGTAAATGCCTAAAACCCCTGAGCCTCTGGTGGCTCCGCTCCTGGGCCCCACGCCAGTTAGTGTCCTGCCAGTGTCACAATTAAGGTATCAAAATATGCTCATCTGACGGTAATTTAATGCCCAAAACCCCTGAGCTTCTGCGGGCTCTGCCCCCTGGACCCCACGCCAATTAGTGTCCTTCCAGTGTCGCAAAATAATAAGATACCAAATATGCTCATCTGACCGTAATTAAATGCCTGAAACCCCTGAGCTTCCGGGGGCTCTGCCCCCTGGACCCCACCTAGGGCCCTAGGGCGGCCCCGAGATGCGCATCTGACGGTAATTTAATGCCCAAAACCCCTGAGCTTCTGCGGGCTCTGCCCCCTGGACTCCACGCCAATTAGTGTCCTTCCAGTGTTACAAATAAGGTACCAAATATGCTCATCTGACCGTAAGTAAATGCTTAAAACCCCTGAGATTCCGGGGGCTCTGCCCCCAGGACCCCACGCCAAATAGTGACCTGCCAGTGTCACAAATAAATAAGGGATCAAAATATGCTCATCTGACCGTAAGTAAATGCCTAAAACCCCTGAGCTTCCGGGGGCTCTGGCCCTGGACCCTACCTAGGGCCCTAGGGCGGGCCCCGAGATGCTCATCTGACGGTAATTTAATGCCAAAAACCTCTAAGCTTCTGGGGGCTCCGCCCCCTGGATCCCACGCCAATTAGTGTCCTGCCAGTGTCACAAATAAGGTATCGAAAAATGCTCATCTGACGGTAATTTAATGCCAAAAAACCCTGAGCATCTGGGGGCTCCGCCCCTGGACCCCACGCCAATTAATGTCCTGCCAGTGTCACAAATAAGGTATCAAAAAATGCTCATCTGACGGTAATTTAATGCCAAAAAACCCTGAGCCTCTGGGGCTCCGCCCTCAACCCCACCAGGGAGAATCAGGCGGGCCCATGAATGCTTATCTGACCGTTATAAAATGCCTCAAATCCCTGAGTTTCAGGGAGCTCAGCCATCACCCTTGACCCCCGCCGGGGCTTTGCCCCTAGACCCGGCCATTCCAATTTACGCTACGCTCTACCTGATCGTAAATACTTTAGCCTCCCCCACCCACTTCGAAAAACGTTCAGCGGAGCCTTCATGTAAAAAGTGGGGTGATGCGGATTTTTTTCTGCCCCCTCCAAAAAAAAACAAAAAAACGTTTTTCTCATTACGCCACTGCTGGTCACCATAACGTACCAATATTTGGCTCGCATAATTTCAAATTTGGGCCCCCCCCCCCCCCTAAGAAATCCTGGATCCGCGCCTGAGGGAGTGTAGCATGGCAAATACTGGTTAACGCCATCTACGTCTTCTTTTGGACAACTGCACGTAAACGAATGGACTTGATTAACGGTAGTCAGCGACTTAATCTCTACATGGTCAGCGCGCTAGCGTTCGCGAAACAGACCGAAGTTTGCACGCTTCGGTTTTGCGTATGTTGCACGCACGTGAATGCTGCGCTCGCGTCGTCCGTAGTCGTAATATACCCGATTGGCCCCAAGTAGGGCCACGGGAAAGACACATAGTTTCGTCATGCTACACTCCCTTTAAAGTATAATTTATTTATTTTTGTGGCCGATTTGTTGGATATCAGTGTGACTGGACCAGTGTTTTTGTTTAAACCGGAGTGCCGCAAGACATTGCTAGGGGTGCAGAGAGAGAATTGTATTTAGGCCTATATATGAAGGAAAACAAAATTGAAATGACGTCGATTTTGTGGAAAACCAAATATATATAAGAAACCGCTAGACTAGAGTATGTAATTTCATACTAAAGTGTCTTTCTTCCTCGCTCGCTTCCTTTAGAAACATGATTTCTGGCAGCGAAGTGCCTGAATACTTCCATATTTGAGCAACGAGGTGCCCGAATAGCCTTCTATTTGACAGCGATATATTATGTATTACATCTTTTATATCAAAATTACATTTTGACCACACTCGCTTGCAACATTTATAAACAGAATAATTATGGGCAATGAGATGCCCGAATCCCCTAGCTTCTTCGTGCATCAATTTGACCACATAAAATTTTTGTTTGTATTCATTTGTTCTGCTGTGAGGTGCCCATGCACACACTTAATTCTATATTTTTATATAGTGTGTTGATTATAAAGGAAAAGGTTTATCATATAAAAAGTGTGATAATTGTTTTGCTTGCTCGCTTCGCTCTTTGCAAAATTTAGAAAAAAATGTGCACAAGTGTAGATAGCACTTGATGAGTGTCAGAGTGATGCAAAGTGAATCTTCTGTAAATGAATTTGGGATTGGGGTGACATGAAACTTTCTATTTCTTAAAAGGGTGCGGTTACTAAAATAAAGATAAAAATTGCTGACTAAACTAATAGGCCGTGAACGGTCGTATCAAAGTACTATATGTTCTATTTTCTTACCTCTGTCTCTGCGCATGTTCAGTCCTGTAGCTCCTATTGGTCAAGTAAAGATTGTTAAGACTGCCGTAGAATTCAACGAGTCTGTGTCGCCGACAAACCAGGAAAATGTCCAAATCGCCAGTGAGGTCGCTCACCTGAGGGAATTTGACGCAACGGTAAAAGTCTTTTCCATTTTTCTTCATATTTATTTCTCCTACCCGTTCATGTTTATAATCGTTGTCATTTTCTTCCATTTATTCCCTTAACCATCATGATATTCTTCTCCTTCTCCTCGTCGTCGTCATCGTCCTCTTCTTCCTTCTTCTTCTTATTCTTTCTCTCCTCCTCCTTATTCACGTTCTTCTTTTGTTGTCTTCTTCTTCTCGTCGTCCTCTTCTCTTCTTCTTTTTCTTCTTCTTTTTTCCTTCTTGTTCTTTTTTTCTTTTTTCTTCTTTCGCCGATTTTGATGATGATGATTATAGAGAAAACATGTATAATTCTACTTGATTAATTTACATTTGTGTTAGTGTTTTAAATCCTCATAGTCACAGATAATCCTCCATGTCTTTGTGTGACTTTGTTTCTGTACTGCGCTGAAGACATCTTGTAAATCCACTCAATCTAGATCTCCAACTGCTCCCTCTTAATGTGTTTAAATGCTTTTAAAGGTAAAGACCAGTTTTGGAAACGCCCCTCTCTCAAAAAATGAAATGGAAGCTCTCATTACCAATCATATGAAAGAATATGTTTTGACTAATACGTGATGATACAAATTTTGCCGGGAAACCGCCTACTATTGATATATTTGGTAAATTATTATATCTATTCGGACCAAATAGATATCGCGCACGTGGTCGCGTAGTCCCATATACATCTTTCTGTGTACAGTGCTTGTAACTTTACCAAGACTGGGCCAAAGTTCTTATCATTTTGATGATTCCAGAACCTTGCAGTACACACCAATACTTATATGCTAGATGATCAACCTTTTCTGATCGATTCCACAACGTTTCTTTCACAATGCAATCGCATGACCAGAACTGGTCTTTCTCGTTAAAAAGGATAAGGGTGCATTTCATGGCCGAAGGAAAGAAAGAAAACGTGCCTATCATGAGGGGAACGTTTCAGTAAAGACAATACAGCATCTAATCTACCAAGTAGTTTATTTATTCATATGGATATTTATCTCTGCTTCTCATTGTATATGCCTTTAATTTATTTTTACTTTCAGATTGAGGAGAAAGGTCGAGAGGGGTTCCAGCTTGTCTCTTTTGAACCCAGTGGTTACACCAAGAAAACAACCAATGTCAAAGAAACAGGTGGGATGAACCAAATAAACTTACCATATCTATCTCACATTTTATGTTCTTTGTGCCTATCTTTAATATTGTTATACATATACGTATTTTACCCGAAGCGTTGGATTTTGCTTCTTGTCTATCCTCGTTTCCTCATTTTTTGTTAACCATTCTATTATGATATATGTCCTTGGTGTCGCTATTACACTTATAATTCTCCCCTACACTCAAAAAGTGATATAAGGATCAGACCTCTGCTGCAATTGTAGTGCAATTTACCTGCTGAGTAATAGACAAGATGAACATCATTACCATTGTAACTCGGTTTCAACAATGTATATGAATACAGACTTAATCATATATATAATTCTACTTACACTTATGGGGGTAATAACGAAAGGACCAGGGGGGTGTTTCACAAAGACTAAGATCGACTTTAAGTTGGACTTAAGTATAACAGGCCGTTCGTGCCATTGTTTGCTCTCACCATTATGATCTTTAGATAATATTTCTTCCTTCAATAATTAATTATCAAAAAATGTAATTTTTGTAGATATTTTACCATGATTTGTACGTCCCTAGAGAGACTAATGCCAGTAATGATAGCAAACAATGGCATGAACGGCCTGTTATACTTAAGTCCAACTTAAAGTCGATCTTAGTCTTTGTGAAACACCCCCAGGTAATTGCAAAGAGATAATGTTATGTATAATATTGGAAGTATATAAGAAGGTCCTAAATAAATTCACCACCCAACAATCAAACCAACAACAATCCATTTCGACTCTGTTCACTTGTCCTCGATCGTCTCCATTATTTTACTTTATGAGGTACACTGAGAAATGATCACTTCATACAAATTGGTTATGATTAAATCTGATTCAATTCTATAATTTCACATACTAAATTTCACTAACACATAATCAAAGGCCTCCTCGGTTTATCACAGCAAAACTGTATTCCGTAAAACTACACAAGCCAAACGAATTTATACTCTGGCCTTACATTTATAATACAGGCTAGTGTCAGTGACAGACAATTCAAAGATCACTAACCAGATAGGTCTATATGACAAAAAAACTAAGCCTAAGCCCAAACTAGAGTAGACTACTAAGACCTCGAACCAACAGATAAGTGATCTGTATAAACACGCCTCTAGTCCTAGCCTAGGTCTAGTCTCTAGAGTCTATGCAAAACCAGACGCACTAGAAATAGAATGTCACATAAGAATGTACTAGATTTAATTACTACGGGGGGCACGTGTGCCCCCTGGATCCGCCAATGCTATCAGTTTTGTTTTAGTCGACACTAAGGTAAAAAGCGAAGCTATAAGAAAAAGCGGGAAAACATTTCGTCCACTGAGGAAGGTTCGTGATTGGCCCGCGTACATCTATGTTAATTAGTAACGTGATCATTTAACTTATGAATAAACATCATTGTAATGTACAATGGTCGCTACATACTCCTAGGCATTTTTCCAATTGTTCATCTCACTTTTTTCAACATGTTCAATCTACGATATAATTTTACCTTGAGGCTCATTAATACAGTATAGATAAACTTAGTTACTTCAATTCAATTCAATTCAATTCAATTCAATTCAATTCAATTCAATTCAATTCAAAGTTTATTCAACACTCTTCATAAAAACATTTAAAACATACATATACAGAATGGAATGATAAAAAAACAAAATAGTGAAAACAAATAACAAATGTCAATTTATGAGAGTATTTGGGATAGGCAGAAAGGAGGGATTCCTTATATGAAAGCCTACTCCTAGAACACACACATACAGGAAAAAAAGAAACAAGATCAAAAGAACAGAACAAAAAAACAATAAAAAACAAACATACTAAAACATACTATGTTACTATGTTTCATTTTTTAAAGATTCACTGTGCCCTTAAAAATGATGTATGAAAATAGTTGTTTTGTTGTTCTCTCTCTATCTCTCTCCGGTCCTGGGAGAACAATTTAATTGAATGTTACACGAACTATTCCTAATTCTTCCTGACCTGCAGTTCTGCAGATGGACCTCATTTTCCATCGGTCATTCCAATCCTCTTCCGGGTCATTCATGTATCAATCGGTCATCATTCCTGTATCTTACTCGGCTGTTGGAGAAATGCTCGTGTCTCGCCGTCAAGTCTACGAGCTAGCCACCGATGTGACACCATGTTTGGTTGAAATACTGCAGCAGGGATGGAAGATAGTAGATACTAACTACCTCAGCTCACATCTACAAGGCCGTAAGTTGTGCACACCAGAGGCGTAGCCACATAAGGGGGCACCTGCACCTGCCCTCTCTCTCCATTCACCAAATGGCGAAAACAGTGATAAGGAAGAGAAACGATAGAAAAGGGAAGATGGAGGGAAGCTAACGAGAATTTGTCTTAAATAAAATTGTACACCCCATAGGCTGTCTCTAAAAAAATGTTTAATTGATTAATTTTTGTATAATCATGTAAATTTCGAAGAAAAAAAAAATCGCCGCCTTATTGAATCCACCATACTACAGGAATTACAGCATAATTGCACAGTCTCAATGAAAATATACTTGGCCCTACTGAAACAAATATGAATTTTGTGATCACATAATATTTACTAGAGGGCGTGTATTCTTATAATGAAGAATATGTTAAGATAAATTTTAGGACTTCGTATTATGAGTTGACCAGTGCTTGATGAGCTACAACCAAGCCGTTCCGTGGAGGCCAAGGTTTTGAAACAGAGACTTGGCCTTTCTTTTTGACACATTGTAAGATCAGAGGGTATGGAGAAATGCAGGATAAAAGGAGAAGGTGAAAGCAAAGGGTTTAGATGGAAAGAAGTTGTTACCACAGAAGCGAGCAAGTCATTAGGAGAGATGTGCATACTTAATTATTACATAGGATAGAGTAACCTTGAGAGGGTTTGTCCATGGGCTAACCAGGAGTTGAGCACGACTCGATAAATATATGATGAATAGCAACATCATGTAAAACACTGTTTTATATCAATAACATAATCATCTGAAAAATGTACTCCTTCAAATTACAATTAAAAAAATTAAAAAATGGTCTCCT
Source organism: Mesocentrotus franciscanus (assembly GCA_037976565.1). Lineage (NCBI taxonomy): Eukaryota > Metazoa > Echinodermata > Echinoidea > Camarodonta > Strongylocentrotidae > Mesocentrotus > Mesocentrotus franciscanus. The sequence goes on along the minus strand of CP137684.1, from coordinate 1,762,846 downwards.
TTCCAGAATTTCGTCCCACTGCTAGGACCTTGACGTTTAATACCATGTGGGTATTCGAGAAGCCCTCTACGGCGGCCAATGATCTTCAACCTCGCTGGGAATGTACTGTCATCAAGTACAAACATGTCGTGAAGGTTTGTGTTTCTCTTCTGCGCATGTCTGATCCTTCTAATCCGCGCATCTTTTGTTTCTACTGATTTATTAGGGTTTATTCATTTTCCATTTTGTTTAACAGAATGGCTAACATACAGATTGATTTATAGAAACTGTTCGATATGCTTATATTTCTTCCGCATGGTCTCGTAATACGCTTTCACAAAAGCACAATCTTTCAGCCATTCCGTGATATGATAGCATATAAGGTATGATTTAATATCCTCACTACCATATATTTCAGAGATATATCGACATTGTCTTAAAGGGCAATCCAACCCTTGTAATAAGTTGATTTGTATGAAAGCAGAAAAATAACAGAAACAGAATGGCAGAATTTTGAAATGAATCGGACCAATAGTAAAAGGTTATGAATGTTTGAAATAGGAGATCACTAAGTCTATGCGAATCTCAAATTGGTAGTTCGGTCAATGAATTGTGACGTAGGGCGTGGATAACTCTCCCATCCGCCGTGTACAAAAATATCATTAATTTCTGTTTTTCTCATAAGTTCCTTCTCCCTTGGAGCACTACTCAAAATATATTATAGATAGCATATTATTATAGGTCCTCTAAAAAGAATAGACCTTCCTGAGCATTGAATTTTTGAAAATTTATAATTTTAGTCATTTTATGTGTTGGAACAGATGGGAAAGTAGTCCGGCACTACATCACAATGACATTACCACTTCAGCCAATTTGAAGTGTCCATACGTATAGTGATTACAACTTTTAAAAATTCATAACTTTCATATATTTAGTCAGATTTAATTGAAACTTTCATCAGTTTGCTTCTCTGATTTTTCTGCTTTCGTTTAGAGTAGTTGTCTATTTGGATTGGATTTCCCTTTAACAATTTAAATGATGTTGAGACGTGCTGTTTCCCGCCTTCATGGTTTCTTCTTCTGATATTTGATATAGCGCTTTTCCCTTGCAGTTACCATGGTTACAAAGCGCTGCACACATTAATCAACATGTTTAAGCCATCCAAACAATAACAATATCATTACTAAAAGAAAAAGTAAAACTCCCGTTTTCATTTCTCAGTTCGCATGTAACCGGATGAAAGCAACCACCACCTGGAAGCCTTTACTTGTCGAGATGGGTCACCGTGGTTGGGAACTTGCTTGTATCCTGGACACGGCTGAAGCAACGAGAGAAGGGCGAATGGGCGTACGGCAGACCTTACTCATGGTGTTCCAGCGCCCTCTATGATAAACAAACTTGTGGCCATCATTGCAGTTCATAGTTAAGAGACTTGTGGCCGCCATTGTAGTGTAAATTTGACACGGCTGAAGCAACGAGAGAAGGGCAAATGGGTGTACGGCAGTTCTTACTCATGGTGTTCCAGGGCCCTCTATTATAAAACTGGGAGTAACCAAACCAAAGAGCTTTGGCCACAATAAAAAATTGTTTTTAACTTGCATGAATCTTGGACACGAATGAAGCAATCAGATAATTTCAAAAGAGATTGGGATTACGGCAGACCTGATTCAAGATGACGCCTCGAGTGCAACGGGTGTTATATACATAGTATAATGCAACTCGAGGTAGTTTCGGTGATTATTTTAATTATTGAACATTAACATAAAAAGGGACATACTTACGCTTTTCGTATTGCATTTACTGGAGTAAATCGCAAGAATAAAAAGAAAGCCGAAATTCGACAATGATTAATAAGCGGAAGCTAAAAGGACAAATCGCGCGAATAAAATACTGGTGTAAGTGCAAGAGGAAAAGCGATTTAGTATTTATGTTTTCGTTGCAAGCCTTCGATCTTGTATTTATAAAATCATATTTTTATTGAAAATTGAGTAATCATGATTAAGTAGCTATACGGTTATTTTGAATGCTGGTCTATTTTGGACACAGTATGAATGATTCATTGAAGGTCTGTTTGAAAAGTATTGTGTTATGTTGAAATGTAGTGTTTTCCATTCAGATAATATCCAATATTGTTAGTTTCTGAGGAAGCAAAGATATTTTGAAATGTGTGTTGGTTTATTTTAGGGGGTCATGTCACACATTTAGGTTTACAGGTTCATGCCAAAAAAAGTATGTGCATTTCTGACATATTTTAGTTATTTAGGTTGTCACTGTAAGATAAAGCTGTATGCCCGTGATACAACACATCACAGGCAGTACAAAAATACATTCACTCATTCATTCATTCATTTTAGTTCCAGTTCTCGTAAAAAATAAATTCAACAATATATTATACATATAAGAAAATATATAAACAATACAAAGAATATGGAGAAGCCTTCAAAGGCTGGGCTCCAATGGCCGCAGATAATTATACAAAGTAAAGAGAAAAGAAAGAGTGGGTAGTACATGAACAAATGTTTACTGGCCGGTATTAAACATAATTAAGCGGTAAATAGGTAATATAGCATCTTTTCCCGATAATTATTAGAAACTGCCTGATGACATGATGATGTAGTTTAAATGTAAAAAATGTATTCAATGCATTTTCAAACTACTGCCTTTCATTTTTGTAAATGTTATGCATTGTACGATATTGAATCATTTAGCCTATGTTACTATATATTGTAAAATACCTTTGATGTCGGTATTATAAACTCATGCACAGGAAAAGTTGAAAATAAACGAAAAATAATGACAAATATATCGTACTGAAAATAAAGAGAAGACTAAAAGTTTAATTGAAGTTTATGATTTTCATCAAGTCGAATGCGGACATGTATTTGAGTTATCATGTCTTAACATAACCAATTCTTTTGATTGACCTTTAGACCATTTCCTTACATTTTCTGAGTCTATTTCCTCAAAAGTTTCCTTAACTTAAATCAATAATTCTGGAAAGAAAGGAGATTACAGGTTTTTGACAGTATAAATGCGCCTACTGTGAAAGTTAGGTATTGCTGGAAGTGGATACAATTGTGGGCGTCACCCCCCTCGCCAATTCAAGAGATTGGGAGAGGGGGGGAAGAGGAGGGATGCTGGGGAGAGAAAGACAGAAAGTGAGACAGATAGGAGGAAGTGAGGGAGGGAGGCGAGAGAGAGAGAGAGCGATTGAGAGAGGAGGGAATGAGAGATAGAGAGAGGCAGGGGATGACAGAGAGGAGGTAGGGGAGAAGATGGGAGTGAAGGAGGGAGAGAGAGAGACTGAGAGATAGGGAGAGGTTTAACCCCCCTCCCCCTCAAATTTTTTATGTGTGTGTTTCGGAGGAAACCCCCCTCACTTTTTTTCAAGTGTAAACAAAAATAAAAAAAAAAATTAGGCTAAAGGGTGAGAAAAAGACCTTATCCCCATTCAACAAAATATCGGTCGTTATAATTTTATAATTTCCGGGACAAAAAAAAATGTGCTCTTACCCCCATATCCCCCGTTGAAACAATCCTGCGTACGCAACTGGTAATGATGAAAATATATTCTTATCAAATAGAACCTTTGGGATCCTGTCCAAAAAGGGATTTTGTTGATGAATAAAAAATAAAGATATCTAGTTATAACTTCACTTGATCACATAATATAATAGCGAGAGAAAAAACACACTGCCTGTTTATATAGCCCAGAATCTGGCCTATTTAATTTTGATCTCCACCACATCAACGCAATTTGCGACCTTCCCCTACTTACTCATCTAAAAAGTTTGGAGTAAGATGTATGGAAGGGCGGTAATTCGTTTTATCATAAAAGATATTGTTCGTGTCGAGAAGAATTATTGTTGAAACGATTGATTTGTAAGATTCACCGAGATAGTGGACTTTGATCATTTTCAAAAAGTTCGCCGACCTCATGACAATCACTGATGTGATGAGCCCCTGTTTAAAGCAGTGTAAAATCAACACTTCAAGATGTACGTGTTTGATGGGGAAATGAAAATGTCTGACTATGTCACCAACTTATGTCGCACCCTGAACTGGCAAATATATAACTTTAATCGTATCAGAAAGTACTTAGATCGAGAAAAATGTCACAACGTTGTTTGACTATGGTGGATGCTTGCTTGGGGGCATCAGTAAGAAGGACCTGGGCAAACTTCAACGTCTCCAAAACAAATTTGCTCGTCTAATTTGTCAAAAACCGACATGGTCCCATACTACTCCAATGTTGCATGAATGTCAGGAAAGAAATTTATTTGTTTCGCTCTTTGGTCTGGAGTGTTCTTTGTTAAGGTCAGGTGAAGATGTTAAGGTTAGATGTTTTCTTTTCAGGCCAAGATGTATTGTTCCCTATGAATAGGCCTGGGGAAGTCATTAATTCAGTGTACTTGTTTTATCTGTTGTTTAGCACACATTTAGGAAGCCTCTTTTCAATACAAGTATTTTCCTTTGTAAGATCATTTCCTCTCCAAATATTTGTAGTCATGTTTTTAGAATTTACTTAGTAACCGAGCTGTGACCGGCGTCGATGTCAGACGGGAAACTACCCATCCAGAATTATTTTGTTAAAGATAAGTTTAATTACATACTGTATTATTACTGAAGCCAAAACAAAGTGTGTGAAACAGGAGAAATGATTGGAAATTAAACGTTACAATTTAACTTTAATTAACAAGCTCTATTTCCCTTTATCTTGTGTGTCCGTAGCAATAATAAAAAATATTAAAAAATCTCTCACGTGACAATGAACTACACTGGCTCCCAGTTGGTGATAGAATACAATACCGGATACTTGTTCAAACATTCAAATCTATGACAGCCACACTTCCTGTATACATCTCCTCACTCTTTCAGCAACAGAGAACATCATACTCTTAGGTCTTCATCAGCTCCTACCTTTGTCATTCCCAAATCCTGTAAACTGGCTGGTTTCAAATCCTTTCAGTCCTTAGCCCCACGTCTCTGGACCAAACTCCCCTCGTTCTTAGATTTCTTCAAAAAACAACTGAAAACATACCTCTACAACTCCTCTTAAATTGTTGATAGACTAAGAGACAGCGCCTTGTATCCTTTGGAAAAGGCGCTATATAAATCCAAAATATTATTATTATTATTATTGCACTCGGGGGCGGCGATTTCTTTTCATGACCGGGGGTGGGGGACGAAATGCGAGGAAACATATGTATTCCGTTGGTATAACGGTGATACCAATGGAATACAGATATAATCTGGCCTATTTAATTTTGATCTCCACCACACCAACGCAATATGCGACCTCCTCCTACTTACTCATCTAAAAAGTTTCAAGTAAGTTGTATGGAAGGCCAGTAATACGTTTTATCATAAAAGATATTGTTCGTGTCGAGAAGAATTATTGTTGAAACGATTGTTTTGTAAGATTCACCGAGATCATTTTCAAAAAGTTCGCCGACCTCATGACAATCACTGATGAACCCCTGTTTAAAGCAGTTTAAAATCAACACTTCAAGATGTACTATACTCAGGGGCGGCGATTTCTTTTCATGACCGGGGGATGGGGGACGAAATGCGAGGAAAATATGTATTCCGTAGGTATAACGGTGATACCAAACTGAATACAGATTTTTTACAATATATACTTGTACAATTTGAAGGATATTATGCGAGGGAGCGTAGCGACCGAGCGAGAAGATTTTTGCATTTTATTAGTCTAAACGCTGCACTCTTGGGCCCTACAGAGCCTAAAAGTTTGTTGCAGTCTTTAGTCACTATTTGATATATACATTTTGTTTTTCACTTTTTCAAATTTCCGGGGGACGATCCCCCTTAAAAAATTGAGGGGGTAACGTGTCCCCCCTCCCGTCCCTCCGGGATCATCGTCCCTGACTTTACTTGCCTTATCTGACATTATGCCTCCGGTATCATACATGATGTTAATTTACTCTTTTTAATCTTTTTATTAACTGCTTTTTTTAAATATACTGGTATTAAAAGCTAAATAGTAACCGGTAATAGAAATGCAAATGTGCATTACTAACACGATCGGTAATCTCGGATTTTAGAAAAATCAACCTTTATAGTTAATTTCAATAGCCGTCTGCATCAACTATTAAAATGTGCACATAATAAAGGCTTATAATCTTGTCAATGAGTTGATTTTCCTTTAAAGTCTTTACGACCTGGGTTGTTTACCGATATATTATTATGAGGAAAAACTTGACTGCTAAAATGTACTTTGTATGTCGATAACAATGTTCTTTTTTAAATACATCACATACACAATAAGCCTGAGTGTTGTTGTTCAGTCGTGAACGTGTCTAACAATGTGAAATATATACATGTATATATATATTTGAAATAATAATTTTAAAACTTATGCACCCCCTCACTGTTTTTGTTTTCCTTCCCATACCACGTTTCTAATGTTAGATATCAAAATGACCGTGGAAATGATTATGATTACCTTTTCTTCTTCTTTTTCAAAGCAAATTAGCACATGGAATGTTGATGTTGTCGTCATCGATGTTGTTGTTTTTGTTGGTTTTGTTGTTGTTGTTGTTGATGTGTTTGGTTTGGGTATTTTATATTGTTTTGCTTGTCAGACATTTCTCTTTCGGAGTTATGCCCCTCGCATTAAAAAATAATTCTTAGCCGCCCTTAATGAGTTTACAGGGCAATCAGTTATGATTTTTCACTGGATAGGAATGTATTGAGTGGAGTCTAGTATTCATAGACTAGTCCTCACACGTTGTCACGAAGGAAACTAAGATCCACAGGAAGTAGTCTCAAGACTCAGTAAAAGGACAGTTTCATGATGAGCACGGAAATGACTTTTGCCCGAAAGACAAAGAAGCAACACTGAACAAAACAAAAACAAAAAGTCTTCGATATAGAACCGCTTCACATGATGTATAACATCGTTTCGAAACCCAGGTAAGAAAATGCGTAGGCCTAATTGTTTATTCATTTTCATAGAAAATACTGAGCATTTATTTCCTCGCTAATCTTTCTGTCCATAGGCCGTTAACTAACTATTAATAATAAAAAAAAATAGAGAGAAAGGAAAGCTTAAAGGGCGAGTCTACTCCAAAAATAACTTGCTTTCAATAGAAGCAGAAAAACCAGACACACCAATAAAAACAAGTTTGAGCAAAATTGGATAACTATAATAAAAAAAGTTATGAATTTTTAATGACATGAACAACTCTGAAAATCACAAAACAAATTGGCAACTCACTCAAGAGTCTGTGACGTCATTGCCTCACTATCCACTAATTGTTTTCTTTATATTGATAATATAAATTTCCAATTTTCCCCCTAAATATCTTATTTCCTCACACCAGCATCCAAGTTATATTGATAGTAATATGTTTTTGTGTGGATGCACTAATTAAATCATAACAAATGTGAATTTTCATAAACTATTTATATAAAAATCAATGATTATGAATATACAATATTCAGAAAAAGTATCAATGCTTTTAAAGTTCATAACAGATTTTGGGAAATGTCATGCACGCAATATGATACAAATCATATAACGTTGGCACAGGCATGGGGAAATCAAGTTTTGGGGGATAAAAAGGGAAATTAATGGGATAAAAATATATAAAGCAATTAATAAATAGTGAGGCAATGACGTCACAAACTAATAACCAACTTGGCAATTTGTGTAGTGATTTTTTAAGTTCCATAGTTTTTCATACTTTAAAAAAGATTTTACTCAAATTTTTTTTGCTCTGTTTCTCTTTTTTTTCTGCATCTATTAACAGCAACTTATTTTTGGAGTGGACTTAGCCTTTTCTAATACTACGGGTATACAAAGGTACTCATGTAGCAAACTTGAATGAAGGCTACGCAACAATTAATAGGCTAATAATAAATTTGTATTAATAATAAATGTTCAAGAAAAATTTGCAATTAATCGCAAGACTTATGCTTGATTTTGGGGATTTGCAATTGATTGCAACTTTCTTGCAACACCCATAAGACTACTACGGAAATACTAGGTGATTCGATCGTCTAGCAAACTCGAATGAAGTACGCAACAATAGGCTATTAATACCATTGACCTTCTTGATCGTAGTAGGTCCATGATGAAACGAGACCGAACTTCTATTAATAATAGACGACCTGGCCTGTTGAGTGATTCTTATTGCACATTGGCCTTGGAAGCGTGCGGAAAGGCCCGACAACTACTATACAGACCTATTCGAATGGAGTTGAGCGCGTTGTGTTGAATAAAAGCTAAGAAGTAGGCTTACATTGTTTGAGATTCATTGAAGTATTGAACCCTGTGCACATGTGAACAGACTTTATTACGAGGAACACATGTACACATGTTTCGTGATTATACAAATTGATAGAAACGGTGGTTGATTAGACATGGCGAGACTTCCAAGAGCTGGTCTAGTCTTTGCGACTATCCTGTGCTTCGGACTCACTCCTCTACCGGTTGCCTCGGGGGCGAAAATCATGCTGGCGATGACGGCGTTCTTGAACAGCGTTAGTCAGCATATTCTGTTTTCTGCTATCACGGAACCCCTGGTTGAACGGGGACACGAAGTCATACTCCTTACCCCTCAGTATAAGGTCACCAAAGGTCTCACTGAGGGAGCCGTCACTGGAAAGATCTTCTTTAAAACCAACCGGACAAAGGAGGAGATGGAGGAGATAGCTTCAAGCCTTCAGTCCATTGCTCTTGGTTTCAGCCAAGAATCCTTTATGGAAATCCTGGACAGGGTGCGGAAGATCATGCCGATATTCTCCGAGGGGTGTTTTCGACTTTTCGAAGACCAGGAGACTTTAGATCGCCTTAAGGCAGAGAAATTTGATCTGATCATCACCATGCCTCTCTTCGGATGTGATGGCTTGCTCGCAGAGTACCTCGACGTTCCTTTCATCGCGATGACTCCTCTTCGAAGGGCGCCCACATTTTCTGAAGACACATTCGGCATCCCCGCTCCATCCTCCTACGTTCCTTTCAGCCCATTAACCGCCTTCACCGACCAGATGACGTTCTTCCAAAGGACTGCCAATATCCTAATGCGTTATGTCACCGAGCCAATCTTTGTATCCTTCACCCGGGCGGGTATCAGTCGGATCCAGAAAGAACATAACATCAGACCTGATCTGACCATTGATCAGCTTCTTGGGAAAGCTCAGCTTTGGTTGTCTCAAGGTCACTGGGCTTTTGAGTTCGCTCAACCCATTACACCAAACTACGTCACAATCGGCGGGATCACCGTTAAACCAGTCAAACCATTACCAAAGGTATAACCAGATACAATAATGATGGCTCGAACCGCGAACCATATGATCCACAGTCCGGTGACGTATCCACGACACTTTCATTTTGGAATTTCATTTGGAATCTAATACCAGATTACCTGTAGTAATGTATTTAAATGTATCTACATGCTCAGGTTATGAAATCTTTAATTAATTTGTTTCATACCAGGTGTTGTTCATATTTTATTCAGATGAATAATTTCTTAGTGTCCACTATCCAAATAACCAAAAAATTGGGCCGTTCAGGGCAATCCATCTTCTTTCTCCCATTGCCTTCTTATATGTCTAACTTGCTTTTAGGTAATACAAATCTCAGACAAACTATTTTGCAGTTCGTCAATGATATTTTTACCCTGGTGGCATCAACCATAAATGCGTGAATTTAGATGATCAATATTCAATCAAGTCAATGTATTTTCTCTTTACAGGAAATAAACGACTTTGTCGAAGGCTCTGGAGATCACGGCATCATTGTGTTTACTTTGGTAAGATATCCGGTTGATTCTATTCAAGCCTAACAATAAAGGGATATGTATTTACATTAGGGAATGGGGCAGGGGTCACCGTTTTTAAAGATAAATTTTATTAACTCGCCCCATCCACACACCTTATGGCGGGTGTCAACATGAATGTTGGTGTTAACGGCAAATTGCTCTATCAGGGCTGAAGTCTAGGATTTTTCAAATCCTTAAAAAGAGTGCACAAATAACACAAATTGTTGTTGTTGTTGTTTTTTGATGGTGTTTTTTTTTTTGTCTTTAGGCTTCTGTTTTTAGTTTTTTTAATTTTTTAATATATTTTTTATATTTGTTTTAACGCAATATGTTTTACTTCGTTTTAAAGGGATCTGTTGTTTCATCGTTGATGAATGATGACCTCAATGAAAAGTTGGCGAATGTTTTCAGCGAGCTCCCGCAGAGGGTGTTATGGCGATTAAAGGGGACACGCCCACGTACTCTTGGAAACAACACGCTTGTCTCCGATTGGCTACCACAGAATGACCTACTTGGTAAAGACATAAATGTATTTATTTGAATTAATTTACTTTATTAATTAATGGTTTTATTATATATACGTAGCAGCCATAATGCTGAACCAAATCTAAATTAAAACAGCATCGAATAGAAAACAATAAAAAAAAGAGTTTATTTATCTGATATGAAAATGAAAAAAAGGAGACCAAAAAAGATAGATCTTAGAGAAAACATCAATAATACGATAATGACATGTGGTTATCACTTCTTTAAAGATACTATGTCCCATTTGCAGGCAAAAAAATGAAAAGGTTAAATTCTACCAGCATTCGAAAGATAATACTAAATTGAACTTCCTTAAAAAAAAATTGGGGGAGGGGGAATATAACGACCATTAGTTGTCGAATCGACTTTAGGGATTACAATCCTTTTAGTAAATAGTCTGATTTTCAAACCTTTGTACCGGATGGTCGTACGTTTTGTGCTGCGCAAAGATTCAATCAGTTTAGTTTTGACCATTACAAGAAGTGGGTTATTGATGTAGATATATGCTCATGTACCCTTTACAACTCATTTTATGTATGTTATTACCAAAGAAAAACAGAAGTCAGTCAGTCCCTCAAAAGTGTCTAACAGTGAAGTATAACAAGTAGACGGGTTTCCTTGGATAACTTGAATGCTAGGTCACTGCTAACGTTTAAATTTCACAGATAGGACATATGTGACATATTCATAATTCCTGCAAAGTTCTACAGAATTTGATGTTGGCTGCAAATGAGACATAGTACCTTTAAGATAGGAATAATTTAAATATTACATATGAGGCCGCTTCAAATAATGATAATGAAAATCGAACCTAATGATTTATGGCAATCATAAAGAAATCGTGTTTATAATTTCATCGCAACATATAAATAACTACTGATTTATCCAAATGTTGATACATTTCCCAACGAAACCTGAGGTCATCCCAAGACGAAGTTAATGATCTACCACGGTGGTGCTAATGGTATCAATGAGATAGTGACCCATGGAGTACCGGTCCTAGTCATGCCTCTAGCCGCTGATCAGATGGGTAATGCGGTCCGTATGCAAGGCAAGGGAATGGGCACCGTCATCGACAAGAACACCCTCACGGAGGAGAGCTTTAGAGAGGCCCTTCATGAGATGCTGAATAACCCCAAGTAAGTTATTTTTCACCTTCTTTTTCTTTCTTTTTAAAGATCCCGGATTACATTTTCTCTAGGTGTAGAAGGTGTATTGTAGAGGAGGAGGAAGCCAACTGCCAAAACATTTTATTTATTCAATAATACTAAAAACGATTCAATCATGATTCAGTCAAACCTGCTTTAGTGACCACCTGTATACAGTGTATAGAAAGACCGCCTGTCTACAAAGACCAAATTTTTTGTTTCACTTGAAAATGGTTTCTCATCGAAACATGTACTTAAGGATACCTGTACATAAAGACCACTTGCCTATAAAGACCACTTTTCTTGTCTCCCTTGGGTGGTCTTTATAGACAGGTTTCACTGTATATTCAATGTGTAGGGATAGATTGAACTAACAACAGTTACCACTTGATACTACTTGACACGACCACGCCCCCACCCCAAAAAAGCAACTTAAAGCCAGCAATAGTGGCTTTTTTGTATAGTGAATCACCATCGGTTCGAATCCCGGCCCCCCGGTCAAGGTCTAGACATAATTATGCAACAATGGCCAGTGAAGAGAAACATAAATATCATTAACACGACAGCAGAGACTTTCGGTCGAAAATCAATAAGATTGTCTATCCCTATTGAAATGGGCGAACACTAAAATGACGTATGCCTTTAATCCGAACATGATAGAGGATACAATTATGAAAGTATAATGAAATTGCAAGGCACTCTTTTTTATAAATGTTCATAATTCCAAATTCCGGGATTTTGATGTCTACATGGCTGCCGTCCTAGAGTACCTTACTGCCGAAATCTTGGAACTTGCAGGCAACGCTGCCCGCGACAACAAGAAATCTTACATTTCTTGTTGTCACGGGCAGCGTTGCCTGCGAGTTTCAAAATCCCGAGACGCAAATTTCCCAGAAGCAGGGGGTTCATAATTTCGAAAAGGAAATAAGCGTTCATACAATTCTGAACATTTGTTATGTTATTCCCACGGGTTCGTTACCACAAGATTCATAAGGTTCTATATCATTCTCGGAATTACGAACCCTATTTCAAATTTGGAATTATGAACACTATTTCATTTTCGGAATTACAAGCCTTCGGAGTAACCAACAATCGAAATGAAAAACCTTCGGAGTAACGAATCGGAATTACAAACCTTCGGAGTAACGAACAATCGGAATTACAAACCTTCGGAATATTAAACCCTTGGAATTAGGAACTATCGGAATATCAAACCCTTGGAATTAGGAACTATCGGAATATTAAACATTCAGTTGAGTTCTTTTAAAAGTCTTAAAATTAAATTGTCTCGCTATGCCTCCAGTCATCATCCTCCTTCTCTTCCCCTTTTCTTCCATCCCCATTATGCACAGGTATACAGCTAATGCGAAGAAGGCTTCCGCGATAATGAAAGATGAAATCGTACCTGTTAGGGAGAAAGTTGTCTACTACATCGAACACATCTTGAAATTCGGTGGTGATCATCTCCGCACTCGAGCTCTGGAACTCAACTTCATCCAGCGAGAATCGATTGACGTCATAGTATTTTTATTATTTGTATCTATAACATTTTTAATTGCAGTCAAATGGCTGATTTATAAATGCTGTGGACTCTGTAGAAGTAAACATACCGTAACGATTAAATCAAAGTCTGATTAGTGTAGCTTTCAAATTTATATGCGGGAAAATATAATAGAGCTGAGATTCTTTTAAAACCAAACAGCCTAACTTCCAAAATACTCTAAGAAACACTGCGAGAAAAAAGAAAATAAATAAACTTCTCCAAGATGTGAGGTTCATGGAAGCCTTAGGGCAGTTTTTTTTGTTTTGCAATTAATTCGGGAAAAAATTGCATCAAAGAATGGCTTGTAGAGTTGACTTTCATTGCCTGTCTCCTTTTTTCCCCTTTAATATCGTTTCAATTTGTTGCATTATCTTGCACTGCTTGTATGTTTTGTACTATGCGTTGCTTTGGACCCATATGATAACCAGAGATAGCAAGTTGTTATTGCTGAGCAGGGCTATTCATCCGCATGTATTATTATGCATATATTTTGCTTTCTATGTTGTATGTTTCATGTTTGTTTTTTATACGGAAAATAAATACTACTATACTACTACTACTTCTACTACCACCCAGATAATGGACTTTCACCATTTTCGAACAGCCCCCTCCCCTTCCTGACAATCTCAGATGGGCCCCTGTGTAAAACATAAACTTTCCAGATATACTATGTTTCATATTATGCTTCCAATGTCATTGTGGTGTACATTTTCCTTAAAGCCATTGTTTAACAATGTTAAATCTAAGATGCACGGCCCTACGTGTTATCAGTGTCTGTGATATGGTGTAATATTGAAGCCCTAAACAAATTGCGCTTCAAAATGATCAAGAAGTGCCTCAAAAAAGTAAAAATCTTTGAGTGACCGGTTTTACCATACTCGTTTTCCCCAATAGACCGTAGTGTTATGAAAACCGTTAAGAGAACGCAAAATTTTGTTTCGATTTCCAATCATAAATATCTTGATAATCAGACAGGCGATCGGCTTGTAAAAGTCATGGGGTTCCTGACTGACCTAAAGGTTTATAATTATCATTGCAGCATGTGCTAAATCCAGGATTTTGTTTCAGAATCTGAGACAAAGTTACCGGATCCCTTTAATGTTATCTTTAATTTTACAAAATGTTTTTTTATTATGATAATAAAAAAAGTAATAGAAGTGTAAAGAGTACCTGTAGTACAAAGGTGCCTTCCTTTGATTCTACTACCTTAAATATAATCAACAAAACTTTAGGATCATCATAAGGTTATATCAATAGCAATGTGAATCATCTATTGAAATGTTCTTACAATAAGGTCATTGAATTATACTAAGTTAGACAGTACCACCTGTGCGCTTAGAAACGCCTGTATAAAGCGCCCTATAAATATAATTATTATTATTATTATTATTGAATCTGCACTTGAGTTGATTTCTCGAAAGTCTGTGCGATATTGGTTACATACTAACTGATAAACTATGTAGTGTATGTCGATAACAACCATCTCATTTGTGTAAAACCCACTTACGCAATAAGCTGGAGTTTTACTTTAAATTTGAGCCGTGAGATTGTTCAGCAATTTAAAATGTGTTTTTCAAATAATAATGATAATACATGTAATAATAAAATAATAATAATAATAATAATAATATATAACAGTGTGACCTCTCGTAATGTCTTTTGTTTCCCTTACCCTACCACCCTTCAATTGTTAGATTACAAAATGCACATGAAAGTGTATTAACCCTTTTTTCCCCTTTTCAACGGAAATTAGCGCATAAAATGTTGTTGTTGTTTTTATTGTTGTTGCTGTTGTTGTGTTGATTTGGTATTTTTGTTTTGCTTGTCATTCATTTTCTTTCGGAATGTTGCCCCTCCCCTTTTTTTAGAACTACACAACCGGCCTATATTTGCCCTGACCCTAATTTATAGGGCAAGTTATGATTTTCTTATGAATGAAAATACATTGAGTGATTTCAAGGTGGGTGTTAGTGTAAGTGTTAGTGTTTAGAGCAGTCAAGAGCTCTTAAATCGAGCTAGAAATTTGCTGATGAAATCAAGAGCCCGATACAGATATCAATATCGATAGCTTAACACTACCGTAAACACCACTACGGCAATTGTGACAACGCCACACAGACATGATTTCACGACGATGATTTAAAAATAGTAGACTAGAATCTACATCAAAACTAAAGATATCATGAAAAGCACAGAATAAATTTACACTTATTTCTCTGGTCTTATAAAATAACTCATTTTACACAAAAGAATGTATGGATCACATAGTAAAGGACCCGTTTCACATATTTTTATTTGATCGTCAGACAATAAATTAGCGTCGTTCGTGCGTTGACTGATGTTCGGGTACGTGGGTGTACATAGCTGGGCGGATCGGAGGGGGCATCCTTCAAATGAAATTTTGAAAAGATAGACCCCAGCCTTTAAAATATGAAATGATTCATGTAGCTTTAGTCTAGGGCTTATATTAAACTAGTAATGCTCATTCTGAGAGTGTTTTTCATGTAGTGTAGTACCAATCACTGGCGTACTGGTGGGGGGCTTGGGCGCTAGCCCCCAAATAAAATTAAACCATGACTTATTTTCAATTTCATACAAGTGATTTATAAATGTTCGTGATATATCACATGATTTTCAACAAAATGCGCGTTTCTCCATTTCTGTTGCAATCTGACACATTCCCAAATAGCCAGGAAGTGCATATGTTTTTTACAGTCACTAATGGGCCTTAGTGGCCACTAACAGTAACACTAGTAGATAACCGTATATCCAGTTTAGCGAAAAGTCTGGATACCCGTATGTCCGGCCTAGAGAAGAGCTTAGAGAAGATCGCGGCAGCTCTAGGCGGTACGCGGGGGAATTATGCGCAGTCGCCTGCGCCCAGGGTTTGTTTTGGATGTGGCGAGGAGGGTCATTTCCAGAGGGAATGTTCCACAGGCGCGGATCCAGTGGGGCGATCGGGCCTTGCCCCCGCAAAAAAAGAGATAGAGAGAAGGAAAAGAAGGGAAAGGGAAAGAGGAGAGAAAGGGAAAGAAAGAAGAGGAAGAAGAAAGAAAATGGGGGGAAAGGGCCTTGCCTCCCAGGCTGTTGCCCCCATCAAAAAATTAAGAGAGAAGGAAGGAAAGAGAAAGAAAAAAAGGAAAAGAGGAGATAAAGGGAAGGAAAAAAGAGGAAGAAGAAAAGAAAAGAAGGGGATATCAGTTGCAATTTTCCCGCCAACAAGTTGTGGATCGGGGATAAAAGGCCTTGCCTCTACCCCCTCCCGCCCCCGCCAAAAAAATAAGAGAAGGAAGGAAAGGGAAAAAAAAGGAAAGAGGAGATAAAGGGAAGGAAGAAAAGAGAAGAAGAAAAGAAAAGAAGGGGATATCAGTTGCAATTTTCCCGCCAACAGCATGTGGATCGGGGCGAAAGGCCTCCCCCTAGCAAACCTAAAAGAGAGAGAAGGAAGGGAAGGGAAAGGGAAGGGGGAGGGAAAGGTAAGGAAAGAAAGAGAGAAAGAAGATAGGTAGGGGAGATCAGTTTCGATTTTTCCGCCAACAAGGTGTAGATCGGGGCACTGGCGTACTGATGGGGGGGAGCCAATTAGTGTCCTGCCAGTGTCACAATAAAATTCAAACGTGGTTCATTCCTAATTCGATACCGGTGATTTACAAATGTTGCTGAAAAGACATAGTTTTCCGAGATTTTCCTCACTTTTTATACTTTTGTATGCGTTTGTTGGAAAATTACAAATTCCTAAATTCACAGTCAGGCAAGAAATATGCTTATTTAGAGGCCTACATGGCAGGGCCCGCAGACGGGGATCCGGGGCCTCGAGCTCCGCCCCTCCACTTTTTGGAAAAAGTATACTAAAGAGAATAGAAAGAAAGAGAGAAAGAAAGAAAGAATAGTGACCTGCCAGTGTCACAAAATACATGAAATATATGAGGTATCAAAATATGCTCATTGACCGTGATTAAATGCCTAAAACCCTGAGCTGGGGGCTCTGTCCTGGATTCCACCTAGGACCCTAAGGCGGGCCCTGAATGCTTATCTGACCGTTTTAAAATGCCTAAAACCCTGAGCTGGGGCTCCGCCCCTGACCCCCGCCCCTGGACCCCACGCCAATTAGTGTCCTGCCAGTGTCACAAATAAGGTATCAAAATATGCTCATCTGACCGTTTTAAAATGCCTAAAACCCCTGAGCTTCCAGGGGCTCTGCCCCCTGGACCCAACCAATGGCCCTAAGTCGACCCCTGGATACTCATCTGACAGTAATTTATTGCCTAAAACCCCCCCTGAAGTCCTGGACCCCACGCCAATTAGTGACCTGCCAGTGTCACAAATAGGGTATCAAAATATGCTCATCTGACCGTAATTAAATGCAAAAACCCTGAGCTTCAGGGGCTCTGCCCTCGAACCAGGGCCCTAAGGCGGGCCCTTGAATGCTTATCTGACCGTTTTAAAATGCCTAAAACCCCTGAGCTTCTGGGGGCTCCGCCCCCTGGACCCCGCCCTCTGGACCCCACGCCAATCAGTGTCCTGCCAGTGTCACAAATAAGGTATCAAAATAAGCTCATCTGACCGTTATTAAGCGCCTAAAACCCATGAGCTTCCGGCGGCTCCGCCCCCTGGACCCCACGCCAATTAGTGACCTGCCAGTGTCACAAATAGGGTATCAAAATATGCTCATCTGACCGTAATTAAATGCCTAAAACCCTGAGCTTCAGGGGCTCTGCCCCTCGACCCAACCAGGGCCCTAAGGCGGCCCCTGAATGCTTATCTGACCGTTTTAAAATGCCTAAAACCCCTGAGCTTCTGGGGGCTCGGCCCCCTGGACCCCACGCCAATTAATGTCCTGCCAGTGTCACAAATAAGGTATCAAAATATGCTCATCTGACCGTTATTAAATGCCTAAAACCCCTGAGCTTCCGGGGGCTTCGCCCCCTGGACCCCACGCCAATTAGTGACCTGCCAGTGTCACAAATAAGGTATCAAAATATGCTCATCTGACCGTAATTAAATGCCTGAAACCCTGAGCTTCGGGGCTCCGCCTCGACCCCAGGGGCCTAAGGCGGACCCCTGAATGCTCATCTGACCGTTATAAAATGCCTCAAATCCCTGAGTTTGAGGGGCTCAGCCCCTGGACCCCACGCCAATTAGTGACCTGCCAGTGTCACAAAAAGGTATCAAAATATGCTCATCTGACCGTAATTAAATGCCTAAAACCCTGAGCTTCCAGGGCTCTGCCCTGGACCCAACCAATGGTCCTAAGTCAGGCCCCTGGATACTCATCTGACAGTAATTTATTGCCTAAAACCCTGAGCTTCCGGGGCTCCGCCCCTGGACCCCACGCCAATTAGTGACCTGCCAGTGTCACAAATAGGTATCAAATATGCTCATCTGACCGTTATTAAGCGCCTAAAACCCTGAGCTTCCAGGGGCTCTGCCCCCTGGACCCAACCAATGGTCCTAAGTCAGGCCCCTGGATACTCTTCTGACAGTAATTTATTGCCTAAAACCCTGAGCTTCCGGGGGCTCCGCCCCCTGGACCCCACGCCAATTAGTGACCTGCCAGTGTCACAAATAAGGTATCAAAATATGCTCATCTGACCGTAATTAAATGCCTGAAACCCCTGAGCTTCAGGGGGCTCTGCCCTCGACCCAACCAGGGGCCCTAAGGCGGGCCCCTGAATGCTTATCTGACCGTTTTAAAATGCCTAAAACCCCTGAGCTTCTGGGGCTCGGCCCCCTGGACCCCCCGCCAATTAATGTCCTGCCAGTGTCACAAATAAGGTATCAAAATATGCTCATCTGACCGTTATTAAACGCCTAAAACCCTGAGCTTCCGGGCTCCGCCCTGGACTACGCCAATTTAATAGTGACCTGCCAGTGTCACAAATATGGTATCAAAATATGCTCATCTGACCGTAATTAAATGCCTGAAACCCCTGAGCTTCCGGGGGCTCCGCCCCCTCGACCCCACCAGGGGGCCTAAGGCGGACCCCTGAATGCTCAATGATCGTTATAAAATGCCTCAAATCCTGAGTTTCAGGGGGCTCAGCCCCCTGGACCCCACGCCAATTAGTGACCTGCCAGTGTCACGAAAAAGGTATCAAAATATGCTCATCTGACCGTAATTAAATGCCCATACCCTGAGCTTCCGGGAATCTGCCCTTGACCCCTGCCGGGGCTTTGCCCTAGATCCCGACAATTTACACTACGCTCTAACTGATCGTAAATACTTTAGCCTCCCCCACCTACTTTGAAAAACGTTCAGCGGGGCCTGCATGTAAGAGTGGGGATGATGCGGATTTTTTATCTGCCAGCCCCCCCCCAAAAAAAAACTTTTTTGCTCATTACGCCACTGGTACCAATAGAAACTGTTCTTCACTGCTAGCTCAGTAGAGCTAGTACTGGTAGTGGTACTACAGTGTACTACTAGATCTAGACATTTTTAAAAACATTTCTTTAAAAAAATGAAAGTTGAAAATTTTGTTAAAGGTAGGCCTACTATGTCCCATTTGCAGGCCAAAAAATGAAAAGGTTAAATTCCAACGGCATTTGAAAGACAATACTAATTTAGAACTTCCCTAAAAAAAGGGGGCTTGAAAATGTCTTTAAGTGGGAAAATAACGACTATTAGTTGTCGAATCGACTTAGGAGCTATAGAGCCAGTAAGTAATAGTCTGATTTTCAGACCATTGTACCGAATGGTCGTACGTTTTATGCTGCGCAAAGATTCAATCAGTTTAATTTTGGCCATTACAAGAAGTGGGTTATTGATGTAGACAAATGCTCATGTACCCTTTACAGCTCATTTTATGTATGTTATTACCAAAGATGAAAAAGGCCAGTCAGTCACTCAATAGTGTCTGACAGTGAAGTCTAGCAAGTAAACGGGTTTCCTTGCATAATTTGAATATTAGGACACTGCTAACGTTTAAATTTCACAGATAGGACATACATGACATATTCATAATTCCTGCAAAGTTCTACAGAATTTGATGTTGACTGCAAAAGGGACATAGTATCTTTAAAACCTAATAAATACTAGAAAGACAAAGAAAAGGTAGGCCTATGCTTTGCCTTCTAGGTTAACTTTGAAACGAAATCCCCGTTCGTTTCTAGGTAAGTTTACTTCCAAACAAGCACATGAATGACCCATTTTATATAAGGAAATCCGAAGGGATAAGGCGATCGGTCAGAGCCTTGACGCCCGAAGCAGGCGCAGCAGATTTGCTTATAGTGCTTCGCTAGGTAGCTAGACAGACGAACACGTACTGCAAAGGCGCGAATTTACAAACAATGTTTTGACAACAAATTTAGACCCTACCTTGTTATTCTTCTTGGAGCTGTCTAAATAGAGTCGACGGAGAAATCAGTGGTAAGTCAGCATTATTTCTTTGGCTAAAGTATTAAGTAATAATTAAAGTGATGGATGATGATTCCTGGACAACTTTTAATTGTATAGACAGCTATAGCTCGCTTCGCGCATTACTAGACTAGAAGAATGCAACATACGATCTTAATACACCTTTTCACGGTTACAAAAGTGCGCATGCGCAGACATGGGCGCCATCTTAATTTAAGAACAAATTTAAGAACAAACAAAGATGTTAACCCCACTGACCTCTAGAGGTCAGTGGTTTACGCGTAATTAAGATAGCGCGCCCATGCAAGTGTGATGTGAGCGCACAGCGCAGGCATCTGAAAACATCGAAGACATCACTGCCTGCATGCGCTGTGCGCTCACATCATATTTGCATGGGCGCTATATACGCGTAAACCCCTGACCTCTAAAATGGCGCCCTTAACCGTGAAAAGGTGTATACACCCTTTCACGGTTACAACAGTGCGCATGCGCAGACATGGGCGCCATTTTAATTTACGAGTAAACAAAGATGTTAACCCCACTGACCTCTAGAGGTCAGTAGTTTACGCGTAATTAAGATAGCGCCCATGCAAATATGATGTGAGCGCACAGCGCAGGCATTGATGACATCACTGCCTGCGCTGTACGCTAACATCATGTTTGCATAGGCGCTATCTTAATTACGCGTAAACCACTGACCTCTAGAGGTCAATGGTTTGTTTACTCGTAAATTAAAATGGCGCCCTTAACCGTGAAAGGGTGTATTGTGTGTGTAATATTTAGTAAGCTCGACCACACACACACACAGTAGTGTACAATCCCATGAATTTATATAACACCCTTTCACGGTTACAAAAGTGCGCATGCGCAGACATGGGCGCCATCTTAATTTACGAGTAAACAAACCATTGACCTCTAGAGGTCAGGGGTTTATGCGTAATTAAGATAGCGCCCATGCAAATATGATGTGAGCGCACAGCGCAGGCATCTGAAAACATTGATGACATCACTGCCTGCGCTGTGCGCGCTCGATCATATTTGCATGGGTGCTATCTTAATTACGCCTAAACCACTGACTTCTAGAGGTCAATGGTTTGTTTACTCTTAAATTAAAATGGCGCCCTTAACCGTGAAAGGGTGTATCTAGCATGTTCTCTCTCACACTCGCCCCGGCCCTCGCCGGCCTGCCAGGCGGGCCCGTCAGATCAGATGCACTGTTCTGATGCGCGTGCCGAACCAGTGCATCGGGCAAGCTTTTTTTTTGGTGTGTGAATTGTAAAAAGGGAGGATAAGGGGCGCTGAAAACCCAAGGCTATATATTGGATTATTTGGTGAATCGTGGTTATATTATTATGTTCAATTATTGTGTTTTATTACATTCTATGATATAGACTATACCAGTGGCGTACACAGGATTAACATTTGTTTAATTTTATTTTACACTAATAAAAAAGTTGCGGGGGTTAACCCCTGCGTACGCGCCTGGGCTATACTTTCCTTTGACATACTCTTCTCCCCAAAGAAGTAAATGAGTGTGTAAATTAGAAGCTAATCCCGTTAATTTCACTAAGTGGGCGTGGTTATACCGCCTCTTTAATATCTGACATAGGGAATTAAGCAAGTGACAATTCGTTGAATCAGAGTTTAATATCTGTGTTTATTAGGCATAGGGCACATGCCTACCCATCACGTCCGAAAGCAATCAGCTAGACTATTCTCATTAAGCTGATAGTCCTATGAATTTGTATTGAATGGCAATATAGACTGAGGCCTAATCGTTTTTTGTCATAAATTTTCACGATTACTTTTATCGAACTGTCATTGTATTTTTATTCTTTCTTCAGAGAAAGAAGTATGAGGGAGGGGGTATAGGCTAGGTTGTACGCCCCCCCCCCCTCCCCTCCTCGTGGAAGTCAATCTCATTTTTTTTTCATAGACAAATTGTAGGCCCCTATACGTATATGATGGCTCACTCCTCCACACCCCCGCTCTTCTCCCCCTCTCTCTCTCTCTCTCTCTCTCTCTCTTTCTCCCCTCACCAGAACGCAAAGTACTACCCGTTGCAGTCAAAGGAAAGTATACTGCTTCACTAACCCATTGATGACTTTGCTAACCAATGAATCTCAAACTATAGGCCCTATAATGCTACTCGAGGTAGTTTCGGTGATTATTTTAATTATTGAACATTAGGATAAAAAACTGACATACTAATGCTTTTCATGATGCACTCAAGGGAGTAAATCGCAAGAATGAACAGAAAGCCGAAATCAGACAATAAGCGGAAGCTAAATGAAGAAAGCGCGCGAAAAATAACCTGCTGTGGGTGTAAGACAAAAGTTTTAGTATGTCTGTTTTCGTTGTAAGTCTTCGATTTTGTATAACAATCATCTCTTTATTGAACATTGTGTAATCGTGATTAAAGATAATGCAAAGTTTTGGGAAATTTTAAATTGGATAGATAGTAATTCTTAAAAATGTTGATATATTTGGATGCCCCTGTGGATGTATTATAAGCACTAACAAATTTAGCCCCTGAAACACTTCTGCTTTCGAGCAAATTGAATAATCAAAATTTACCGGTGCTCCCGGTACATTTCAAATATTTCAAATAGCGCCTAGGGCCATTCCATGGTAGCTGCGACCATGAATAGCAGAATATGCAGTTCTGATATATAACTTCCAAACGGGAATAGCAAATCGGTCGATTGTAGTCAAAAACATTGTTTTAAAGCTAAAGTAATATCAGTCTTTAGAGGGCGCTATACAACATAAAGAGTTTATTATTTACAATTTCATCACTTTCGAGTCGATTTCAACCGCGACAACGATCATTGAATATTGTAAAATCGCATATGCTTCCAATATGTCCATTTGAACCAAATTCATGACCCCATACCAAAACTTTGTAATACATTTAAGTATGGGTATTTAGAATGCTGGTCTATTTGTGACTCAGTATGAATGATTAAAGGTCTGTTTGAAAATTATTGTATTGTTATGTTGATAATTTATGTAGTGTTTTCCATTCAGATGATATCCAAGCTTGTTAGTTTCTGAAAGAGATATTATGTTTTTTGTATCATGTCAAATCGTTCTTGTTCGATAAAGCTGTATTCCCGTGATAAAACACATCACCGGCAGTAAAGGATACATCGCTGGAATATTATGTACCGAAATAAGCGGTGAAGAGGTAATATTTACCACATTTGCAGTTTCATCTTTTTCCATAATTATTAGAAATCGAATGGTGACATGATAAAGTAATTAACATGTTTAAAAATGAGATCTGATGCATTTTCAAATTACTGCCTTTTATTTTTTGTAAAGTTTATGCTCTGTACGAGATTGCATCATTTATGCTCTATCCGAGATTGCATCATTTATGCTCTACACGAGATTGCATCATTTATGCTCTGTACGAGATTGCATCATTGATGCTCTATACGAGATTGCATCATTGTATGCTCTGTACGAGATTGCATCATTTATGCTACTCTGTAAAATAGACTCTAGACTGTAAAATACGCACAGAAGACAAGTAGACAATAAACATAAAATAATGACAAATATATCATACTGAACTAGAATAAAAATAGAAGACATATTTTATATTGTGCTATTGTTGTCTATGATTTTTCAAATAGTTGAAATGCGAACATTCGTGGTATCATGTCTGAACACAACTTATTCTTTTGAATGACCTTTTGACAATTTCCTTAGATTTTCTGAGGTTATTCTCTAAAAAATTCTCTTAAATCAATAATTCTGGAAAATATGGAAATTAAATTGTGAAACTTAGATATGGCTGGAAGTTTTTAAACTCCAGATCAAGCGCGAATACAATTAGGCCTAAACAAATGTTGTATTGCCCTTTAAGTGCCAACAACTGGGTCGGTCGGTCGATTAAAAAAAATTGTTGCTTTTTTCCCTCTTTTGGGCTGATATTTTTCAGTTTTTAACGCTTTAATTCCTTTAAAAAAAAAATTCTTAAACATTTGTTTTCTAAAAAACGGTTTAAAAAAAAGACTTCAATAAAAAGCCGACCGTACATTTTAAGATTTTTTTGATCGGGAACAAAGGGCTAACAACAACTTTTTTTAAAAGCCTTATTATAAGCGTCTGCCCACAAATTCAAAAGCAAAGGGGAGTGGGTGGGGGAGAGAGAGAGACAGTGACAGAGATGGAAGTTTTTGTGTGTATGTCTACGTGTCTGTGTGCGTGAGAGAGAGAGAGAGAGAGAGAGAGAAAAAGAGAGAAAGGGGGATGAGATAGAAAGAGAGAGAGAGAGAGAGGTCATCTAGATCTCATCATTTGAAAAATAATTTTCAAAAATCTGAATAGCCATAGATCGATCATTTCCAAACTAGTGCGGGACGCACCCGCGTCCTTAAAAAAGGGTGTTTTTCAAGCACTAATCGCACAAAAACCAAAAAAGGTACCTTTACAGGTTCACAGGTTTTGACGTTTTCTTTAAAAAGATTTTCAAAGCCATTTATAACAATTTAGAGATGTTAACTTTAAAATGTGTGATACGCCTTTCTAGGGTCCTTTTCGGAAAATTTGCTATACATACGCCAATAGGGTCCATTTCAGAGGTTGATGGACACGGCTTGGTAGCACTTGTGTCCTGATGTATTTCTTCTCTCAAATAAAACAGAGAACATTGATCAAATGCCAAGTAATCGTAAATACTTAAAACAAAAATTTCGTTACTCCCTTATCCGTTCTTACCATGTAAGGGCACATTCCTCCTTTTGTAGATGCTTTCCCCCATAGTGATGTTATTGTTGTTGTTGTAGATAGTATACTTTTAGTATAGTTTTATTTTTATATTATGTAAATTATATTTTGTGTGTGTTCATATGTCTATTTTTATGAGTTTATACATGTATTGATTATTCTGATTGTATGTTTTTATCTTGGCTTGGACCCCTTTGAAAAACAGCTTGTAGCTGACATTGACAAGTGCAATCCATCCCATGAGTGGAGAATAAATAAATAAATAAAATAAATAAACTATTACATAAGCTAACTGATGAAATATCTCGCTGACTGGATCACTGGGCCGACACGTAATTGTTGCCACGTGGAAGGTAATTGTTATACAAATAAAATCTTTGATTGTTTGCTTATCCCTGACCCTGTACTTAAGTCTTTGTGTTATTGTAATGTTAGCGGACTATTCTCTGTGTGAATATAATTGTCTTGCGGATGATAATAGTGAAGCCCTGTTTAGCGTTGGCATATTGCCACTCCTGCCGGTCCTGATCATTAGGATTCAGATACTTATACTGCATATGTGGGAATTGCCATTATAATACGGGGCATGTACAGTGCGTTTCCACTCAAAATGCGCAAATTCCACTCAAAATGCGCATCATGTAAAAGACGTCAATAATTTATTGGATGTATTGGGAGGGGGGCTCAATGTTAAATAACTGTGACTGTGTCATCTGCTTCAAAATGCAGTTTCCAGCAGGTAAGTATTCGTACAAGTCTAAACATTAAACAAAATGCATTATTAATTTGGCAGAAAAAAAAACCGGTTGAATTTGATGGACTTAATTAAACTGTATTTCTCTCACGTTCCTCAATCACAAACATGATGCTATTATATAAAGTTACACTGTGTTATGTTTAACCCAACAAATACAATAAATTCTGCCTTTAGAAACGTACTGCATAAAAGTCGAAAGCACATGACAAAATACCTGACTAGATATGTCTTAACGTTTACTACATGTAGGCCAACTATCTGACATTCTTCAAGCGAAGCTTTGATATTGTTTGTTAAACTTTTGTAATCAAGTATTGATGAGGAGAAAAAGCATACGTGTCTTTTTCATAATGTTTTCTTGTCATAACAGTCTTTGCTGGGATGAAGATGGGTCTGATGACTGAATTTGTGGAACTTCTCTGCGATCTTTATAACTGATTCCCTGTTTTATCTCATTCAATCTTAATATTCTATGTACTAATTACTTCCTCAAAACTAAATAAATATTAAAACATCAATGCAAACGTGATCACAAAATATATGTCTCAAATTTATGTTCCACATTGTATTATAACCAGGACATGTACAAAGTGCAGTCATTTATAATATAAACATTATGATATGGAAGAAGGGAATATAATAGACTAGCCCAGTAATTTACGCCTCGACATTTTGTGCGATAAAGTGCTGAGATATTATGACGGCACTGATTTTTACCCCGACATTTTTGTGTACCTCTGACGTTATTACCTCTGACATTATTACCTCTGACATTATTACCTCTGACATTTTTAACTCTGACATTTTTACCTGGCACCCCGGTAATAGCAATGCAAAGTGAATTACTAACGCGTTCAGAAATCTCGGATTTTAGAGAAAAAAAAATCAGCCTAAGTTAATTTTAATGGATACCGCATCACCTATTGAAATGTGCACATAATAAAGGCTTATAATCTTGTCAATGAGTTGATTTTCCTTTAAAGTCTTTACGACCTGGGTTGTTTACCGATGGTATTATTATGAGGAAAAACTTGACTGCTAAAATGTACTTTGTATGTCGATAATTTAACCCATGATATACTTTTTCTAAATACATCACATACACAATAAGCCTGAGTGTTATTGTTCAGTCGTGAACGTGTCTAACAATGTGAAATATATACATGTATGTATATTTGAAATAATAATTTGATGCACCCCCTTCATCGTTTTTTCCTTCCAGTACCACGTTTAAAATGTTAGATATCAAAATGAACGTGGACATGATTATGATTACATTTTTTCTTCTTCCTTTTCAATTAAAGCAACTTAGCATATAGAATGTTGATGTCGTCGTCGTCGTTGTCGTTGTTGTTGTCGTTGTGTTTGGTTGGTTGGTTATTTTATATTGTTTTGCTTGTCAGACATTTTTCGTTCGGAATTATGCCCCTCGCATTTTTAAAAATAATTCTTAGCCACCTTTAATGAGTTTATATGTTAATTAGTTATGATTTTCACTGGATATGAATGTATTGAGTGGAGTCTAGTATTCATGGGAAGGAAACTAAGATCAACTGGAGGTAGTCTTGATACTCAAGACTCAGTAAAAAGATAGTTCTATGAAGAGCACGAAAATGACTTTTGCCTGAAAGACAGAACACCGAACAAAACCCCCCAAAAGTCTTCGATATAGAACCGCTTTACATGATGTATAACATCGTTTCGAAACCCAGCTGGTAAAAAAATGCGTATAGGCCTAATTGTCTATTATAATTTTCAAAAATGCTGAGCAGTTATTTGCTCGCTAATCTTTCTATCCATAGGCCTTTAACTTTAATAATTCCAGGATTTAGAAATAAGTCTTATCGGGAACGCCTCACTAAACTCAAATTACCAACTCTTGCTCATAGGCGAAGGAGCGGTGATGTGATTGATGATTTAAGTATTTGAACAGGAGTATATGATACACAACATAATCTTTTTTTATTTGGCACAGAGGAGGTCGAGGTCACACAATGAAACTAGACAACTACAGTATATACTCTCGGCTTGATATGAGAAAGCTTTTCTTTAGCAACAGCTAGAGTTGTGGATTTGTGCAACAGTCTTCCTGAATATTTTATCCCAGCAACTTCTGTAAACTGTTATAAGAATAGACTAGCCAAATACTGGTCTATATAATAACCATGGTCCCGTCTATGAGCATGTAATAAAGCTGTATAAAGCTGATATTGCGAGTTTGCGGCACATTTTTTGTCCATTCCCATGCACGTATTTAATTTGAAACGACAAGGATAATGTATATAATCACCGAATAAGACGTATATACGATCGGAGAACAGGCATGGTCCTATACTACAGCAACGCTGGATTAAAGTAAAGTAAAGTAAGTAAGTAACTTAAGTATTAATAATAAAATAAATAGAACGAAAAGATTAAGACTACTACGGGTATGCAAAGGATCGTCTAGCCAAACTCCAATGAAGCTTACTAATAATACTAACTGTAAACGTGAGATCGAACCTCTATCAATAGACGACCTGGCCTGTTGAGTGATTCTTATTGCACATTGGCCTTGGAAGCGTGCGGAAAGGCCCGACAACTACAGACCTATTCGAATGGAGTCGAGCGCGCGCTGTGTTGAATAAAAGCCAGACCTACATTGTTTGAGATTCATTCAAGCCCGTGTGTACCCTGTGATCAGAGTCAGACTTTATAACGAGGAACACATGTACACATGTTTCGTGATTAAACAAATTGATAGAAACGGTGATTGATTAGACATGGCGAGACTTCCAAGAGCTGGTTTACTCTTTGCGACTATCCTGTGCTTCGGACTCACTCCTCTCCCGGTTGTCTCGGGGGCGAAAATCATGCTTGCGATGACGATGGTCTTAAACAGCGTTAGTCAGCATATTCTGTTTTCTGCTATCACGGAACCCCTGGTTCAACGAGGACACGAAGTCATACTCGTTACCCCTCAGTATAAGGTCACTACCCCAGTCGAAATAAAATAGTCAAAAACTACAAAAAAAATATATGAAAAATAGACCAAGAAAATATATTTTCTCACTATTTCGTCTCTCTTAAAATAGATGGAAAATAGTCCAGAAATAGATTAAAAATAGAAAAAAAATAGCAAAAAAATATATTTTTAGGTTATATGTTTTGGAACGCTTGAAAAATAGCGAAAAAATAGAAAAATATACAGAAAATATATGAAATAAAATAGTCTAAAACTATATATAAAAATATATGAAAAATATATTTTCTCACTATTTCTTCTCTTTAAAAAATAGATGGAAAATAGTCCAGAAATAGATTAAAAATAGAAAAAAAATAGCAAAAAAATATATTTTTAGGTTATATGTTTTGGAACGCTTAAAAAAATAGCGAAAAATAGAAAAATATACAGAAAATATATGAAATAAAATAGTCTAAAACTATATAAAAATTATGAAATAAAATATATTTTCCCACTATTTTTTACTCCAAGAAATAGCAAGAAAATAGGAAGGAAATATATGAGAAATATATTTAAAATATATCCAGACTGCAGTCACCATCACAATACACTCTCTATATCATCATCTATGACCCTCTCACAATCACATCACCCCTAAAAAAGAGCTGACAACACTCACTTAACCTTTCAGATTAGTGGAGACAAATTTAAGCTACAAGTATTGAAAGAAATCGTTAAAATATATACAGTGTACGATCTGGAACATGAATTTAATGGTATATACATCAATGAATTTGTACAGCTGATAATGGAAAAAGCATGGACCCTATAAAAGATGCCTGAAAATTTGGCTTATGTTGAGATCTTGTTTTATCCTAGATGGATATAAAAATAAAAAAGGACAATGTAGAAAAGAATATGCATCCTAATATTAAACTTTTTGGCAAGTACAGTGAAAGGAATTGTAGCACATAATATAAGATAAATAACGATTAACCTTTCGCAAATAATATTTATATAATATACAGCTCGGAAAATAATTATTAGACCACAAAGTATCGGGCGCATAGATATATGAAATCTGTATATTTTTGATGGGCTCAATCAGTGGGTTATGAAATCACCACTGGTACTAATGGTGGAATCTTGGATAAGAATTCTAAAAACAGTGGTATACACATATATTCTTTTTCGCTAAAAGTGTCCAGATAGCCATTTTCGGACGATTTTGTGGTCCATTAGGTTAAACTAGTGTTTTCCAGCATTTATGTGATGTGAGTCAAATTTTGAAACCCGGAAGGGTCGACTTTTAATCAAGAGTTGTTTTACTTTTTGATAAACGCATTTCAAGTAAATATCAAATGAATGTCAACCCAGTGTTCAGTGAAGAAAGATTCAAAACTTACCTCACTTGACCACAATGTCTGAAAATACTTGTTTGGCCCAATGGACCACATAATTGGCACCAACGTGGCCATGTGGGCACTGTTAATTGGGAAAAACATGTGTACATCTTTGTAATCAGCACATTTTATCCCTGAATCCACCAGAAGGACTATGTAATCCAGTGATTGAATCCACCAAAAGATTAATATTTTTGTACTAATATAAATGTTCTAATTTTGGGCATATATACAGTCAACTCTGACTTATGCAAGGTCAAAACAATGGAAAATAAAGAGAAAAGACTAATATAACACCTTCGACTTAGGCCTGCATTCATCTTATGCAAATTCGACTTAGGCAGAGTTGACTGTATGTGATAGATAGGTTTCTGTAAAATTAAATAAATATACATGAAAATGTATCATACCGGTAAATACCAAACATGACATTCTTTGGCACATAAAAATTATTTTAAAAAACTTTCCAGTATTGTGCATATATATGCATCCCTATACATGTTATGGCAAGCTACTGAAAGGCAAGGAAAATATTTGCACTGAATATAATAAAATAATATAACATTTTATAAACATATATGAAAAGTACATCTATTATAACACACTGGGGCAGAATGCAGCTATTGTTTGGCAGTTGATATACAAAAACATTGATGGACATTATACTTTACCACCCCCTCCCCTCCATAACAAAAACACTTAAAGATGAAAAAAAAATACAAGAGACCTGTCACAGTGGGTCTTTAGCTTACCTGAGCATGCAGCTTTGCAAGCTGGGCACTTTGATCATTTTTCTTCAGTAAATTGAGATACCCTTCACACATTGATGACTCCTACCAAGTTCAGTTACAATAATCTACCAATTATGTTTTTTCAAGAAGACAATAATGTTGATTTGGCTTTTCTTTGCTGCCCCCTGATGCACCACCCCCACTTGAACAAATTAAGATCCCCTTACTTTTAAGAGATGACTCCTGCCAAGTTTGGTCAAAATCTACTGTATGCGTTCTGAAGAAGATTGACATGTTTTTTGGCCCTATATTTAATTTCCTCCATCTTTACTCTCAGAGCCTGCTGGAATTTAGCTGATTTGTGTCCGTCCCCCTTTGATCTTCCTGCAATTGTTGAAAGATATAAACAGAACA
The DNA here is from genome assembly GCA_037976565.1 of Mesocentrotus franciscanus. Classification (NCBI taxonomy): domain Eukaryota; kingdom Metazoa; phylum Echinodermata; class Echinoidea; order Camarodonta; family Strongylocentrotidae; genus Mesocentrotus; species Mesocentrotus franciscanus. The sequence goes on along the minus strand of CP137684.1, from coordinate 1,731,520 downwards.
AAAATATTTAGAAGTATTAGTGATGCTTATCAGAATTGCCACGATCGAGTAGCGTCACATGTTACTGTAGCTCAAACAACACGATGCTCAGAAATAAAATTATAGTACAGTTCACTGGATACTGCCCATAAAAAAGCCATAAAAGTAGAGCTTTTTGAAAAGTATAATCAACTTCGCATAAGTCAATCTTGACATGCAAAAGTTAAAGTCGCAATTAAAAGTTTTATTTTCAAAATAGGCAATTATTCAACATTCAAAATCTATAACTTACGGGTCCTTGGTCTTTCAAGCAAGTCAACAGAGTACCACTTCTTTTTAGCCTCATCGTACGCCTCCCATCCATCGATCCTCATCCTCCGGCCACCTGCCGAACTTCGCTGCTCAAACCATCCTCTTCACATTATCCAGTGTGACTGTGAACACACACGACGAGTGCATGCATATTCTAGAAAAGAAAAAAAAAGATTATATGATTTAAATCATTTTACAAATTTTACAAAATATATCCTGGAAAAAGGCATGCATGCACATGATGAACGGGATTCCTACTAGTAATTAGAAATCTATAGTAGGGCCTACAGGCTGGATCTCTAAAACTAAAAGAGTCTTAAACTATACTAAAGTCAATCATGACTGATACTGTTAGTCTTACTCTTACTTAGTGATAGTGATAAGTTTAACCAGTTTACCGAGTCAGTGAGTACATATGTACATATTATTCATTATCAATGATACCAAAATATCATAAAATCGTATTTTACTTACAAATTTGATAAACATCAACTCTAAAAATGAGGATTTCTGGAACCTTGTCAAATGTCACTTCTTCATGTTTTTTCGTAATGGACGGAAATGAAAATTCAATTTGAAGAACATTCATACATTGTCATCGACAATTTAATGCCAGGCCCAGTTCAAAAACAAAATTAGCTCAGTCAAATGATCAAATCGGCGCTAGTGTACTTCCGTATCCATTTTTTTTACCCATATAACTCCGGCGTGGGAATACCCTACTAAAACATACCCAAAATCAAGTAAATCTTCATCAATTGTTCCAATAAGGGTCATGATTTAAAAGTTCTTATGTTTTTACCTGATCGTGTCAATTTTGTTATATCTATTTTGGAGTTTTTTTCCTAAAAACAAAGACTTATTAAAATCTAGGCCTAGACCTATAGATCTACACTTTCTCACAGGATTCACGGCAACCGTCGGTACGGTACTACATACTGCACTGCCTACAGTACTGGGTAGACCTGTATTGTGCAGCAGTTTGCCGTGAATCCCGTGAGAAAGTGTATAGACTTTATAAGTCTTCGTTTTTAGGAAGAATACTCCCAGTCCCAAAAAAAAAAAAAAAAAAAATAGAAAATTGACACAAAGGGGTAAGAAACATAACGACTTTTAAATCATGACCATTATTTGAACAATTGATGAAGATTTAGTTGATTTTGGGGTATGTTTTAGTACTAGGGCCTCTCCACGCCAGAGTTACGGGTCAAAAAATGGATACGAAAGTACACTAACGCCGAATTATGAAATGCAGTAAAATTTGCCTATCTTTATTAAGTCAATATCTTCATTATTTCTCACCCAATGACCCAATTTCAAGTAAATATCATCCCTAGGTAGTTTTTAGTTCCTGTATCTATGGATTTCACATCCAACGACATTTAACGTAGATTCTAAGTTTAAATACTCAGTAGGCCGTAGGCCTACGCCTAACGGCCAACGTCGTCTCAGAGTGACTCAGAATCATGCACTCACCTTCAATTTATCGTCGCTGTATCTGGCTGGTTTCTTGCTTGCTCGAGCTCGGATCACGGGAATATCACTACTGCAGACATTAATCACTTACAACTTAGGAAAACTAGACCTATATCACAAATTCTCAATGACTTTCGGATGATTTAATGAGAATATCGTAACTTGTTAAATCAACGTACGAACTTCCCGCTATTGTAGCTAGCTTATTTGAAATTCGTTGACTATACTGCGCATGCGTTGTTCATCAAGACTTAAACAAAACCACAGATAATTATTTATTTATTATATTTTGGAATTAAATTCCTTTTTTTTAAATTTTATAATGATTTCCTTTTTTTTTCAACATAATGAGCGACACAATTTTTTTTAGCTGCAATTAATTAAATGATTAATCTGTAGATTTTTAAAGATGAGAACGTTCAACGTACGAGTGTGCGCGCGCATGCAGTTGCAAAATGTAAGCTCGATCACACTTCTGATATTTCAACCAAAAGGCGTTATATCCGCCTAGATTCGTCTGTACCATTCGCGTCTCGAAATACATCATTTTCTGGCGATTTCATCATGGATGAAAGACTTAAATGAGCTTGCTGATATATCAAATATACCCAGGAAAATGAAGCCAGAATGGAAGAAATCCAAAGCAAAAGAGCGGAGAAACAGTGCAGTGGTGAAGGTGAGTTTGCTTTTTGTGCTCGAGTCAGTCCGTGTGTGTAATTTGATGTTGGGACTATGATTTTATTTTTGTTTCATCTGATTTCACTTTTGTTTCATCATGCAATCGTACAATGTATTGAAAATGGGCAGTATTGTATCATGTCAAGATAAAAAACAACTGTATTTCTAAGAATATTTTGTATTGTTTTGGAATCAATAAAAAATAACTATTGCAAGAGAAAAAACTTGATTTGATAATGATTAATCTTATTTATAGATCTAGTAGACTAATATTATTAATAATATTAATAAGACGTACGATGTGACTAAGAAAAGTAAGAGATAAGATAGATGTTGGGGACAATGAAATTATCTAAAATAATCATTCATTAGTCTTAGAATCAATAATGGTCAGGGGCACCCTTTGAAATCATAAATGGAGTTAGTCTATATGGAGTCTTTTATTGACACATTTTCCTAGTGACAATAGACCCTCTACCTAGGCTCTAGTCTAGTCAAAAATATAATTTCTATTTGGCGTGGTCATTGTGACAGTGCTACTGCTGGTTAAGTAAACATGACTTAGCCATGATTTTCTTAATTCAAAATAATACTGCCTAGCCATATTGCATTTGGTCTCTATCACCTGAGCTGTTAGCTAGCTATTACAACTTAAATTTGGCATGGTTTTGAAATAGTGTTTTGCTAGATTTATAGTTATGAAAAAGCAATAATAATGATTGATAACTCTGTCAAAAAAAAAACCTGGAAAGAATTCCTTTCAAAATTCCTTCTTTCATTTGTTGGTATGTCCCGCTACAGCTACAATAGTTGGATAGGCATACATCTAACGTGTGTACTCTGTTTTAACTACACAATCGCTATAGAACGTGACATGACATGGAACACCTGGGTCAGAATCCTCTTTGATTTTCAATCAATCCAAAAGTAAATTCACTCTAACTCTAAGATATTGCTTTTGCTGTATTTTGCTGATTTTAATTTTTACTTTTCATCCAAATTCAGGTTAACGGCCAGCCATTGTATGCCTTCATCCATCACATAGCTTTCGAAAAGCAGCAATCCTTGACGAGGGGACATTGACGACATCTTCCATGCGTTCTATGAGGATTCCAATAAGGAGCGACAAGATGCATTCATAGCAGCTAGCGTACAAAACAGACGGATGTTAAAAACTCTTGCTCGCACGCAGTAGCCATCAACATTGAAGAGAAAATCCTGCAGCTACTGCTATGCATGGACCACGCACCTACCTTGAAACTGTCAAGGAGTTTTATGCAGCAATCTGCATATCGGATGCAATGGATGTGTACATACATGTATATGTAGCTTAGTTCTTTGTCACTGCACTCAATGTCATGTGTTCTTGCGATTGGGGCCCCTGCGATTGCGGCCCCAGCAATCAAGTACGACTATACTCTACAAAGAGGACTGTACTCAATGGAAGAAGAAGAAGAAGGATATGTTAATAGACCAGCTATATGTATATATATCTCTATACTTTCAACTCTTCCTAAATCGGATTTGCATAAGTCGAATAATCGCCTAAGTCGAAGGTGCTGTACTAGTCCTTTCTCTTTATTTTCTATTGTTTTGACCTTGCATTAGGAGAAAAAATTCTTGGTCGAAGCAATTTCTTCAGTCCCAACAGATTTGACTTAGGCAGAGTTAACTATATATATTTATATTTGTTTTGTGCAGACCTTGTAAGTTGTAACAAAAGTTGTTTTCAACATCCATTGAAATATGTCCATGCTTCCTAATGCTTGTCCATTGTCGAGCTTTGTGTATCAGTAATAACTAAGTAGTGTTGTCAAATCAATTATTATGCAGTTTTCTGTTTCTAAAATTAGTTTCACTGGTCCAACGCTGTCTCAAGGGCTGGTGCCGAGTACTCTCGACAGTCACTGTTATGAATTTGTTAAGTAACTTTATTTCAAATTGCTGGCAGCATAGTGAAGGCTCGTCAATAGTTCTGCTACTGTAATTCTGTTGAGTGTAGACACTGCAACCTCTTCTACCTTAGTACCTTACCATCACTTTTTGGCAGACTGCCCTTCTGTCTTTACACATTTGAGAAATAAATGTTTTCAACCTGCATGTTACAAAAATGAGAATAATATAACAAGAGTTTTCTATTACCTTTTAGCCTGGTGAAAGGAAAGTTATGTGATTTTCATATGTTTTTCCATGTTAGTGATGTCACATAATGATTCAATTGTTGTATATACTCAAATTTTTAGTAAACATTGTGAATTGGTGATTGCATAATGTACATTCATTGATATTTTAACAATTCATATAATCATGTGAAAGGATGACTAGGGCTGGCGGTAGGTGCTATGTTTAGGGTTCATTCAACTCTTTGGCTAAATCAGGATTCTCACCCGTAATCATATAATGGCTATAAAATAGTTAACTAAAGGTACCGTATTTGATAGTTGCTTATATTATAATGGCCATGGAATTTTTATTTAAAGGTTATTGTATCTCTATTCTAAGTTTTTGCTCATTTTAATGTATAACGATGCCTTGGCATATAGTACTGTGCTACCACTGCTGTGCAGTGTTTACTTTATAGTGTACTGATAGACCAATGAATAAATAAAAGGTAACAGTTAACAAATAATTGAAAAGAATACGTATTTTCATTAATTTTGGAAATGGCTGCTGGTCCTGAAAAAAAGGCACCGGTTCTCTCAAAAATGTAAGGACATGGAGCCGCTTTTTCAGATATTCGGCTCACAGTCTGCATTGACTTATGGAAAGGCTTGGACATTTGTAACAAATATGTTCTTCTCGACCACCTGCATTTACTTTTGGTTATTTTCCCATTTCTCAAAGAAAGTCTTACTGGAGCCAGTTATAATAGAAAGGAGTAAAACACTCAATGGTTGAAAAACCAAAGCAAAAAACAGAAAACATAATTTGATTAGTCCAAAAGAAGAGCTCAAAATAGCAGGAATATAGTGCTAAACTTTTAAAGACAAAAAATATTATAAAACAGGTACACACATGTTAATTGCAAAAATAGCAGGAAAATAATGATAAGTTTTTAAAGATGAAAAAATAGTATAAAATAAAGTGCAATAAATGGGAAAATAGTGATAAACATTTAAAGACGAAAAAATAGTATAAAAATAGGTTAACTTTATGTTATGTCAAGTGCAAGCAGGAAAATAGTGAAATATAAGTATAAAATTATGTTAAGTGCAAAAATAGCAGGAAAATAGTGAACAACTTTTAACGACGAAAAATGATATAAAATAGTTTAACTTTATGTTATGTTAAGTGCAAAAAATAGCAGGAAAATAGTGAAAAACTTTCAAAGACTAAAAATAGTATAAAAATAGGTTAACTTTATGTTATGTTAAGTGCAAAAAATAGCAGGAAAATAGTGAAAAACTTTCAAAGACAAAAAAATAGTATAAAAATAGGTTAACTTTATGGTTATGTTAAGTGCAAAAAATAGCAGGAAAATAGTGAAAACTTTTAAACACGAAAAAATAGTACAAAAATAGGTTAACATTATGTTATGTTAAGTGCAAAAATAGCTGGAAAATAGTGAAAACATTATAAAAAGGGAAAAATAGTTTTAAAATAGTGCAGAAAATAGAAATAGCTAAAATAGTTTATTTTTTCACTATTTTTTATGAAAATAGTCAAAAAATAGCCACCTTGTTGGGGAAAATGGAAAAAATATAAGAAAAATAGTGTAGTTTTAGACTATTTTTAAAAAATAGCCAAAAAATAGATCAAGAAATCAAGAAATAGCAAAAAAATATATGAAAAATAGTGAAAAAATATATTTTTCTACTGGTCAAAATGACTGGGGTAAGGGTCTCACTGAGGGAGCCGTCACTGGAAAGATCTTCTTTAAAACCAACCGGACAAAGGAGGAGATGGAGGAGATAGCTTCAGGCCTTCAGTCCATTGCTGGCTTTAGCCAAGAATCCTTTATGGAAATCGTGGGCAGGGTGCGGCAGATCATGCCATGGTTCTCCGAAGGATGTTTTCGACTTTTCGAAGACCAGGAGACTTTAGATCGCCTTAAGGCAGAGAAATTTGATCTGATCATCACCTGCCTTTCCTCGGATGTGATGCCTTGCTCGCAGAGTACCTCGACGTTCCTTTCATCGTGATGACTCCTCTTCGGAGGGCGCCCACCTTTTCTGAAGACACCTTCGGCATCCCCTCCATCCTCCTACATTCCGTTCAGCCCGTTAACCACCTTCACCGACCAGATGACGTTCGTCCAAAGGACAGCCAATATTCTCATGCGTTATGTAACCGAGCCAATCTTTGTATCCTTCACCCGGGCGGGTATCAGTCGGATCCAGAAAGAACATAACATCAGACCTGATCTGACCATAGATCAGCTTCTTGGGAAAGCTCAGCTTTGGTTGTCTCAAGGTCACTGGGCATTTGAGTTCGCTCAACCCATTACACCAAACTACGTCACCATTGGCGGGATCACCGTTAAACCAGTCAAACCATTACCAAAGGTATAACTAGATAGAATATGATTTATGTGAATTTATTTGATTTTATATCATTCATCATAAATACATGCAAAATACATCTAAAACGTAAGAAATGTATTTGACATTGAAAAAGTATATCTCGAGACAGGATATATCCGTAAAAATAATAATAACGATAACTGTGCATATATTGCGCACGTATCCATCCCAGGAGGAAACTCAAGTGCCTACAAATTAGTATTATTACCCGATGTAGCCCAGCTGCCAAAAGGCGCTAAAAGCATTCAAGAAATAAATTGCAACCAGGTACCCATTTACTACACCTGCATGGGTGGAGAGTGGCAAATGTAGATTAATGTCTTGTCAAAGGACAGTGCCGCTCGGCGTGGCTCGAACCTAGAACCACATGATCGACAGTCCGGTGACGTATCCAATAGACCATGACACTTTCATTTGGAATTTAATTTGGAATCTAATACCAGATTACCTGTAGTAATGTATTTAAATGTATCGACATGCTCAGGTGATGAAATCTTTAATTAATTTGTTTCATACCAGGTGTTGTTCATATTTTATTCAGATGAATAATTTCTTAGTGTCCACTATCCAAATAACCAAAAAATGGGCCGTTCAGGGCAATCCATCTTCTTTCTTCCATTGCCTTCTTATATGAATGTCTTGCTTTTAAAGATTCTATGACCCTTTTGCAGCCAACATCAAATTCTGTAGAACTTTGCAGGAATTATGAATATGTCATGTATGTCCTATCTGTGAAATTTAAACGTTAGCAGTGTCCTAATATTCAAATTATGCAAGGAAACCCGTTTACTTGCTAGACTTCACTGTCAGACACTATTGAGTGAGTGACTGGCTTTTTTCATCTTTGGTAATAACATACATAAAATGAGCTGCAAAGGGTACATGAGCATTTGTCTACATCAATAACCAACTTCTTGTAATGGCCAAAATTAAACTGATTGAATATTTGCGCAGCATAAAACGTACGATTATTCGGTACAATGGTCTGAAAAATCAGACTATTACTTACTGGCTCTATAGCTCCTAAGTCGATTCGACAACTAATAGTCGTTATTTTTCCACTTAAAGACATTTTCAAGCCCCCCTTTTTTTAGGGAAGTTCTAAACTAGTATTGTCTTTCAAATGCCGTTGGAATTTAACCTTTTCATTTTTCGGCCTGCAAATGGGACATAGTACCTTTAAGGTAATATAAATCTCAGACAAACTATTTTGCAGTTCATCAGCATTTGCATTAACCATAAATGCGTGAATTTAGATGATCAATATTCAATCAAGTCAATGTATTTTCTCTTTACAGGAAATGAACGACTTTGTCGAAGGCTCTGGAGATCACGGCATCATTGTGTTTACTTTGGTAAGATATCCGGTTGATTCTATTCAAGCCTAACAATAAAGGGCCCATATGTAATTACATTAGGGAATGGGGCAGGGGTCACCGTTTTTAAAGATAAATTTTATTAACTCGCCCCATCCACACACCTTATGGCGGGTGTCAACATGAATGTTGGTGTTAACGACAAGTTGCTCTATCAGGGCTGAAGTCTAGGATTTTTCGTTAAAACAAATCCTTAAAAAGAGGGCACAAATAACACAAATTGTTGTTGTTGTTTTCTGATGGTCGTTTTTTTGTCTTTAGGCTTCTGTTTTTAGTTTTTTTAGTTTTTTTATATTTTTAATATTTTTCTCATGCAATATGTTTTAATTCGTTTTAAAGGGATCTGTTGTTTCATCGTTGATGAATGATGACCTCAATGAAAAGTTGGCCAATGTTTTCAGCGAGCTCCCGCAGAGGGTGCTATGGCGATTAAAGGGGACACGCCCACGTACTCTTGGAAACAACACGCTTGTCTCCGATTGGCTACCACAGAATGACCTACTTGGTAAAGACATAAATGTATTTATTTGAATTAATTTACTTTATTAATTAATGGTTTTATTATATATACGTAGCAGCCATAATGCTGAACCAAATCTAAATTAAAACAGCATCGAATAGAAAACAATAAAATAAAGAGTTTATTTATCTGATATGAAAATGAAAAAAAGGAGACCAAAAAAATAGATCCTAGAGATAACATCAATAATACGACAATGACATGTGGTTATCACTTCTTTAAAGGTACTATGTCCCATTTGCAGGCAAAAAAAAATGAAAAGGTTAACTTCTACCAGCATTCGAAAGATAATACTAAATTGAACTTCCCTCAAATATCTTTTTGTGGTAAAAAATATAACGACCGTTAGTTGTCGAATCGACTTTAGGGATTGCAATCCTTTTAGTAAATAGTCTGATTTTCAAAGCTTTGTACCGGATGGTCGTACGTTTTGTGCTGCGCAAAGATTCAATTAGTTTAGTTTTGACCATTACAAGAAGTGGGTTATTGATTGATGTACCCTTTACAGCTCATTTTATGTATGTTATTACCAAAGAAAAACAAAAGTCAAGTCAGTCCCTCAAAAGTGTCTAACAGTGAAGTATAACAAGTAGACGGGTTTCATTGGATAACTTGAATAGTAGGTCACTTCTAACGTTTAAATTTCACAGATAGGACATACGTGACATATTCATAATTCCTGCAAAGTTCTACAGAATTTGATGTTGGCTGCAAATGGGACATAGTACCTTTAAGATAGGAATAATTTAAATATTACATATGAGGCCGCTTCAAATAATGATAATGAAAATCGAACCTAATGATTTATGGCAATCATAAAGAAATCGTGTTTATAATTTCATCGCAACATAATTATAAATAGCTACTGATTTATCCAAATGTTGATACATTTCCAAACGAAACCTCAGGTCATCCCAAGACGAAGTTAATGATCTACCACGGTGGTGCTAACGGTATCAATGAGATAGTCACCCATGGAGTACCGGTCCTAGTCATGCCTCTAGCCGGTGATCAGATGGGTAATGCGGTCCGTATGCAAGCCAAAGGGATAGGCACCGTCATCGACAAGAACACCCTCACGGAGGAGAGCTTTAGAGAGGCCCTTCATGAGATGCTGAATAACCCCAAGTAAGTTATTTTTCACCTTCTTCTTCTTTCTTTTTAAAGATCCCGGATTACATTTTCTCTAGGTGTAGAAGGCGTATTGTAGAGGAGGAGGAAGCCAACTGCCAAAACATTTTACTCCTTTCAAATTCAGTGAAGAGATTTATTCAATAATACTAAAAAACGATTCAATCGCGAATCAGTCAAACCTGCTTTAGTGACCACGTGTATACAGTGTATAGAAAGACCGCCTGTCTACAAAGACCAAATTTTTTGTTTCACTTGAAAATGGTTTCTCGTCGAAACATGTACTAAAGATACCTGTACATGAAGGCCACCTGTCTATAAAGACCACTTTTTTGTCTCCCTCGGGTGGTCTTTATAGACAGGTTTCACTGTATATTGAATGTGTAGGGATAGATTGAACTAACAACAGTTACCACTTGATACCACGTGACACGGCCACGCCCCCCAAAGCAACCTAAAACCAGCAATAATGGATTTTTTTTTGTATAGTGAATCACCATCGGTTCGAATCCCGCCCCCCGGTCAAGGTCTAGACATAATTATGCAACAATGGCCAGTGAATAGAAACATAAATATAACTAACACGACAGCAGAGACTTTCGGTCGAAAACCAATAAGCTTGTCTATCCCCATTGAAATGGGCGAACACTAAAATGACGTATGACTTTAATCCGAACATGATAGAGGATACAATTATTAAAGTATAATGAAATTGCGAGGCATTCTTTTTCTAAATGCTCGTAAATCCAAAGTTTCAAAATCCCGAAACGCAAATTTCCCAGAACCAGGGGGTTCATAATTCCGAAAAGGAAATGAGCGTTCATACAATTCTGAACATTTTTATGTTATTCCCAAGGTTCGTTACCACAAGATTCATAAGGTTCTATATCATTCTCGGAATTACGAACCCTATTTTAAATTCGGAATTATGAACACTATTTCATTTTCGGAATTACAAACCTTTGGGTAACGAACAATCGGAATTACAAACCTTCGGGGTAACGAACAATCGGAATTACAAACCTTCGGAGTAACCAACAATCGAAATGACAAACCTTCGGAGTAACCAACAATCGAAATGACAAACCTTCGGAGTAACGAAAAATCGGAATTAGAAACCTTCGGAGTAACGAACAATCGGAATTACAAACCTTCGGAGTAACGAACAATCGGAATTACAAACCTTCGGAGTGACGAACAATCGGAATTACAAACCTTCGAGTAATGAACAATCGGAATAACAAACCTTCGAGTAACGAAAATCGGAATTACAAACCTTCGGAGTACCGAACAGTCGGAATTACAAACCTTCGGAGTGACGAACAATCGGAATTACAAACCTTCGGAGTAATGAACAATCGGAATAACAAACCTTCGGAGTAACGAAAATCGGAATTACAAACCTTCGGAGTACCGAACAGTCGGAATTACAAACTTTCGGAGTAACGAACATTCGAATTACAAACGTTCGGAGTAACGAACAATCGGAATTACAAACCTTCGGAGTGCGGACAATCGGAATTACAAACCTTCGAAATATTAAACCTTCGGAATTATGAATCTTCGGAATATTAAACCTTCAGTTGAGTTCGTTCAAAAGTCTTAAAATCAAATTGTCTCGCTATGCCTCCAGTCATCATCCTCCTTCTCTTCCCCTTTTCTTCCATCCCCATTATGCACAGGTATACAGCTAATGCGAAGAAGGCTGCCGCGATAATGAAAGATGAAATCGTACCTGTTAGGGAGAAAGTTGTCTACTACATCGAACACATCTTGAAATTCGGTGGTGATCATCTCCGTCTCGAGCTCTAGAACTCAACTTCATCCAGCGAGAATCGATTGACGTCATAGTATTTTTATTATTTGTATCTATAACATTTTTAATTGCAGTCAAATGGCTGATTTATAAATGCTGTGGACTTTGTAGAAGTAAAAATACCGTAACGATTAAATCGAAGTCTGATTAGTGTAGCTTTCAAATTGATATGCATGAATTAATATAGAGCTGAGATCCTTTTAAAACCAAACGCCTGTATAAAGCGCCCTATTAATGTAATTATTATTATTATTGAATCTGCACTTGAGTTGATTTCTCGAAAGTCTGTGCGATAGTGGTTACATCCTAACTGATAAACTATGTAGTGTATGTCGAAATCAACCATCTCATTTGTGTACAACCCACTTACGCAATAAGCTGGAGTTTTACTTTAAATTTGAGCCGTGAGCTTGTTCAGCAATTTAAAATGTGTTTTCAAATAATAATGATAATACATGTAATAATAAAATAATAATAATAATATATAACAGTGTGACCTCTCGTAATGTCTTTTGTTTCCCTTACCCTACCACCCTTCAATTTTAGATTACAAAATGCACATGAAAGTGTATTAACCTTTTTCCCTTTTCAACGGAAATTAGCGCATAGAATGTTGTTGTTTTTATTGTTGTTGCTGTTTTTGTGTTGATTTGGTATTTTTTTTTTGCTTGTCTTTCATTTCTTTCGGAATTTTGCCCCTCCCTTTTAAAAACTACACAACCGGCCTATATCTGCCCTGGCCCCAATTTACAGGGCAAGTTATAACTTTCTTATGAATGAAAACGCATTGAGTTGAGTCTAGAATTCATAGACTAGTCATCGTATGTTAGCAGGAAGGAAACCAAGATCGCGAGGAAGTAGTCTTGTTATTCAAGACCCATTACAACCCATTTCGAGAGTATTGAGACTTTTGCCTGAAAGACTGAAAGACAAAGCAGCAACACCAAACATTTTTTTCTTCTTCTTCTTTTTTCCACAATACTCGGACACTTCTCCAAACAACTAGTAATAAAAGGTTGTAATTATTTGTTAATGCTCAATAAAACTCTTATTATCCGAACTTAATTTTCCTTTTTTTTGGGGAGGTGAGGGTGGGCGTTTTTTTCTTATTATTAATGTGAAGATTCCAGATGAATTTTGTATCCATTTGTCAAAGTCGTGTAGCACGTACATACTGGGCCAGCAATGGTGTCATTACAGACGGTCACTGAATAGCTGGATTTTCGTTCTTCGATCCCCAAAATTTGTTCAACAGTCCCCCCTCTCCCACCCCAGGAAAAGAAAATATCGTTAGGTACATGCATAAACTGAATGCAAGAACCCCGAAAGCCCTCCCCTCCTCCTTAAAAAAAAAATTTTTTAAATAAAATTAAACTTTATTTCATTTTATTTTATGTCAACCGGATCACTTCTGCATGTCCGTGCATACATACAACAAAAAAATCACATACAAAATATATACAATACAGAATAATACGCAAACAAATTAAACAATTACAACAGTAAAAGAAGAGCGGATTTAAAATCAATTGAATAAAATAAAATGAAAATAAATGTAAATAGCGTGATAAATAACATGATATAATAATTAATAAATACAAATATGAAATGAAATAAAATAAAGTAAAAGTTAAGTTAAAATTAGGAATTGAAAATTAAAAGTTAAGATTTGATATAAATTAAAAAAAACTAAAACTTCTTTCATGATGAATAACATCATTTCGAAACCCAGGTAAGAACTTGCGTATAGGCCTAAATGTCTAATTTTTCTCGCTAACCTTGCTGCCCATACCACGTTTTAGGCCTACTCACAATAAATGTATGGAAGGGAACAAATCTATGATTACTACAAGACCTGTTAGTCTAACACGCTTGAATGAAGATTACACAAAAATTAATACTGTAGTCTAATACTAACTGTAAACATCAGCTCGAACCTTCGATCAATAGTAGACTTTAATTCACGTGTATGTCTGGGGAGTGCTTCTTATTGTACATATTGGCCAGTATACGCGTGAATAGGTATTTACTATACACCCGTATAGGATCCTTACAGGTCTTGTCTGAGACTTATATTCTACTCCATACTAGCCTATGATCAGAATACCGAGGGATTGTGCACCCATCTTTCGTGATTATACAAATTGATGATTGATTAGACATGGCGAGACTTCCAAGAGCTGGTCTACTCTTTGCCACTATCCTGTGCTTTGGACTCACTCTCTCCCGGTTGTCTCTGGGGCGAAAATCATGCTGGCGATGACGATGGTCTTGAACACCGTTAGTCAGCATATTCTGTTTTCTGCTATCACGGAACCCCTGGTTGAACGAGGACACGAAAGTAATACTCCTTACCCCTCAGAATAAGGTCACTAAGGGTCTCACTGAGGGAGCCGTCACTAGGAAGATCTTCTTAAAACCAACCGGACAAAGGAGGAGATGGAGGAGATATCTTCAGGCCTTCAGTCCATTGCTCTTGGCTTTAGCCAAGAATCTTTCATGGAAATCGTGGGAAAGGTGCGGCAGATCTTTCCGATGTTCTCCGAAGGATGTTTTCGACTTTTCGAAGACCAGGAGACGTTAGATCGCCTTAAGGCAGAGCAATTTGATCTGATCATCACCCTGCTTTTTGCGGATGCGATGCCTTGCTCGCAGAGTACCCTTAACGTTCCTTTCATCGTGATGACTCCTCTTCGAAGGGCGCCCTCCTTTTCTGAAGACATTACGGCATCCCTGCTCCATCATCCTACACTCCGTACAGCGGATTAACCACCTTCACCGACCAGATGACGTTCTTCCAAAGGACTGCCAATATTCTAATGCGTTATGTAACGGAGCCCATGCTTATGTACTTCTCCCGTGTGGGTATGAGTCGGATTCAGGAGGAACATAACATCAGACCTGATCTGACCATAGATCAGCTTCTTGGGAAAGCTCAGCTTTGGTTGTCTCAAGGTCACTGGGCTTTGAGTTCGCTCACCCCATTGCACCAAACTACGTCACCATCGGCGGGATCACCGTTAAACCAGTCAAACCATTACCAAAGGTATAACTAGATAGAATATGATTTATGAGAATTTATTTGATCTTATATTATTCATCAGAAATACACGCAAACATATACAAACATAATAAATGTAATTGACATTGAGGGATAAAACCGAGACAGGATAAAACAAAAAAGAAGAATGACAACTGTACTATATATATATATATATATATATATATATATATATATATATATATTGCGCACGTATCCATCCCA
>CP137684.1:1651887-1715944 GCA_037976565.1 Mesocentrotus franciscanus | reverse complement strand
CCCCAGTCGAAATAAAATAGTCAAAAACTACAAAAAAAATATATGAAAAATAGACCAAGAAAATATATTTTCTCACTATTTCGTCTCTCTTAAAATAGATGGAAAATAGTCCAGAAATAGATTAAAAATAGAAAAAAAATAGCAAAAAAATATATTTTTAGGTTATATGTTTTGGAACGCTTGAAAAATAGCGAAAAAATAGAAAAATATACAGAAAATATATGAAATAAAATAGTCTAAAACTATATATAAAAATATATGAAAAATATATTTTCTCACTATTTCTTCTCTTTAAAAATAGATGGAAAATAGTCCAGAAATAGATTAAAAATAGAAAAAAAATAGCAAAAAAATATATTTTTAGGTTATATGTTTTGGAACGCTTAAAAAATAGCGAAAAAATAGAAAAATATACAGAAAATATATGAAATAAAATAGTCTAAAACTATATAAAAAATTATGAAATAAAATATATTTTCCCACTATTTTTTACTCCAAGAAATAGCAAGAAAATAGGAAGGAAATATATGAAATATCTTTAAAATATATCCAGACTGCAGTCACCATCACAATACACTCTCTATATCATCATCTATGACCCTCTCACAATCACATCACCCCTAAAAAAGATCTGACAACACTCACTTAACCTTTCAGATTAGTGGAGACAAATTTAAGCTACAAGTATTGAAAGAAATCGTTAAAATATATACAGTGTACGATCTGGAACATGAATTTAATGGTATATACATCAATGAATTTGTACAGCTGATAATGGAAAAAGCATGGACCCTATAAAGATGCCTGAAAATTTGGCTTATGTTGAGATCTTGTTTTATCCTAGATGGATATAAAAATAAAAAGGACAATGTAGAAAAGAATATGCATCCTAATATTAAACTTTTTGGCAAGTACAGTGAAAGGAATTGTAGCACATAATATAAAAGATAAATAACGATTAACCTTTCGCAAATAATATTTATATAATATACAGCTCGGAAAATAATTATTAGACCACAAAGTATCGGGCATAGATATATGAAATCTGTATATTTTTGATGGGCTCAATCAGTGGGTTATGAAATCACCACTGGTACTAATGGTGGAATCTTGGATAAGAATTCTAAAAACAGTGGTATACACATATTCTTTTTCGCTAAAAGTGTCCAGATAGCCATTTTCGGACGATTTTGTGGTCCATTAGGTTAAACTAGTGTTTTCCAGCATTTATGTGATGTGAGTCAAATTTTGAAACCCGGAAGGGTCGACTTTTAATCAAGAGTTGTTTTACATTTTTGATAAACGCATTTCAAGTAAATATCAAATGAATGTCAACCCAGTGTTCAGTGAAGAAAGATTCAAAACTTACCTCACTTGACCACAATGTCTGAAAATACTTGTTTGGCCCAATGGACCACATAATTGGCACCAACGTGGCCATGTGGGCACTGTTAATTGGGAAAAACATGTGTACATCTTTGTAATCAGCACATTTTATCCTGAATCCACCAGAAGGACTATGTAATCCAGTGATTGAATCCACCAAAAGATTAATATTTTTGTACTAATATAAATGTTCTAATTTTGGGCATATATACAGTCAACTCTGACTTATGCAAGGTCAAAACAATGGAAAATAAAGAGAAAAGACTAATATAACACCTTCGACTTAGGCCTGCATTCATCTTATGCAAATTCGACTTAGGCAGAGTTGACTGTATGTGATAGATAGGTTTCTGTAAAATTAAATAAATATACATGAAAATGTATCATACCGGTAAATACCAAACATGACATTCTTTGGCACATAAAAATTATTTTAAAAAAACTTTCCAGTATTGTGCATATATATGCATCCCTATACATGTTATGGCAAGCTACTGAAAGGCAAGGAAAATATTTGCACTGAATATAATAAAATAATATAACATTTTATAAACATATATGAAAAGTACATCTATTATAACACACTGGGGCAGAATGCAGCTATTGTTTGGCAGTTGATATACAAAAACATTGATGGACATTATACTTTTCCACCCCCTCCTCCATAACAAAAACACTTAAAGATGAAAAAAAAATACAAGAGACCTGTCACAGTGGGTCTTTAGCTTACCTGAGCATGCAGCTTTGCAAGCTGGGCACTTTGATCATTTTCTTCAGTAAATTGAGATACCCTTCACACATTGATGACTCCTACCAAGTTCAGTTACAATAATCTACCAATTATGTTTTTTCAAGAAGACAATAATGTTGATTTGGCTTTTCTTTGCTGCCCCCCTGATGCACCACCCCACTTGAACAAATTAAGATCCCTTACTTTTAAGAGATGACTCCTGCCAAGTTTGGTCAAAATCTACTTTATGCGTTCTGAAGAAGATTGACATGTTTTTGGCCCTATATTTAATTTCCTCCATCTTTACTCTCAGAGCCTGCTGGAATTCAGCTGATTTGTGTCCGTCCCCCTTTGATCTTCCTGCAATTGTTGAAAGATATAAACAGAACAAAAATATTTAGAAGTATTAGTGATGCTTATCAGAATTGCCAAGATCGAGTAGCGTCACATGTTACTGTAGCTCAAACAACACGATGCTCAGAAATAAAATGATAGTACAGTTCACTGGATACTGCCCATAAAAAAGCCATAAAAGTAGAGCTTTTTGAAAAGTATAATCAACTTCGCATAAGTCAATCTTGACATGCAAAGTTAAAGTCGCAATTAAAAGTTTTATTTTCAAAATAGGCAATTATTCAACATTCAAAATCTATAACTTACGGGTCCTTGGTCTTTCAAGCAAGTCAACAGAGTACCACTTCTTTTTAGCCTCATCGTACGCCTCCCATCCATCGATCCTCATCCTCCGGCCACCTGCCGAACTTCGCTGCTCAAACCATCCTCTTCACATTATCCAGTGTGACTGTGAACACACACGACGAGTGCATGCATATTCTAGAAAAGAAAAAAAAAGATTATATGATTTAAATCATTTTACAAATTTTACAAAATATATCCTGGAAAAAAGGCATGCATGCACATGATGAACGGGATTCCTACTAGTAATTAGAAATCTATAGTAGGGCCTACAGGCTGGATCTCTAAAACTAAAAGAGTCTTAAACTATACTAAAGTCAATCATGACTGATACTGTTAGTCTTACTCTTACTTAGTGATAGTGATAAGTTTAACCAGTTTACCGAGTCAGTGAGTGAGTTACATATTATGTACATATTATTCATTATCAATGATATCAAAATATCATAAAATCGTATTTTACTTACAAATTTGATAAACATCAACTCTAAAAATGAGGATTTCTGGAACCTTGTCAAATGTCACTTCTTCATGTTTTTTCGTAATGGACGGAAATGAAAATTCAATTTGAAGAACATTCATACATTGTCATCGACAATTTAATGCCAGGCCCAGTTCAAAAACAAAATTAGCTCAGTCAAATGATCAAATCGGCGCTAGTGTACTTTCGTATCCATTTTTTTACCCATATAACTCCGGTGGAATACCCTACTAAAACATACCCAAAATCAAGTAAATCTTCATCAATTGTTCCAATAAGGGTCATGATTTAAAAGTTCTTATGTTTTTACCTGATCGTGTCAATTTTGTTATATCTATTTTGGAGTTTTTCCTAAAAACAAAGACTTATTAAAATCTAGGCCTAGACCTATAGATCTACACTTTCTCACGGGATTCACGGCAACCGTCGGTACGGTACTACATACTGCACTGCCTACAGTACTGGGTAGACCAGACCTGTATTGTGCAGCAGTTTGCCGTGAATCCCGTGAAAAAGTGTATATTATAAGTCTTCGTTTTTAGGAAGAATACTCCCAGTCCCAAAAAAAAAAAAAAAAAAAGAAAATTGACACAAAAGGGTAAAAACATAACGACTTTTAAATCATGACCATTATTTGAACAATTGATGAAGATTTAGTTGATTTTGGGGTATGTTTTACTAGTAGGGCCTCTCCACGCCAGAGTTACAGGTCAAAAATGGATACGAAAGTACACGCGCCGAATTATGAAATGCAGTAAAATTTGCCTATCTTTATTAAGTCAATATCTTCATTATTTCTCACCCAATGACCCAATTTCAAGTAAATATCATCCCTAGGTAGTTTTTAGTTCCTGTATCCATGGATTTCACATCAACGACATTTAACGTAGATTCTAAGTTTAAATACTCAGTAGGCCGTAGGCTACGCCTAACGGCCAACGGTCGTCTCAGAGTGACTCAGAATCATGCACTCACCTTCAATTTATCGTCGCTGTATCTGGCTGGTTTCTTGCTTGCTCGAGCTCGGATCACGGGAATATCACTACTGCAGACATTAATCACTTACAACTTAGGAAAACATAGACCTATATCACAAATTCTCAATGACTTTCGGGTGATTTAATGAGAATATCGTAACTTGTTAAATCAACGTACGAACTTCCCGGTATTGTAGCTAGCTTATTTGAAATTCGTTGACTATACTGCGCATGCGTTGTTCATCAAGACTTAAACAAAACCACAGATAATTATTTATTTATTATATTTTGGAATTAAATTCCTTTTTTTTAAATTTCATAATGATTTCTTTTTTTTCAACATAATGAGCGACACAATTTTTTTAGCTGCAATTAATTAAATGATTAATCTGTAGATTTTTAAAGATGAGAACGTTCAACGTACGAGTGTGCGCGCGCATGCAGTTGCAAAATATAAGCTCGATTACTGATATTTCAACCAAAAAGGCGTTATATCCGCCTAGATTCGTCTGTACCATTCGCGTCTCAAAATACATCATTTTCTGGCGATTTCATCATGGATGAAAGACTTAAATGAGCTTGCTGATATATCAAATATACCCAGGAAAATGAAGCCAGAATGGAAGAAATCCAAAGCAAAGAGCGGAGAAACAGTGCAGTGGTGAAGGTGAGTTTGCTTTTTGTGCTCGAGTCAGTCCCGTGTGTAATTTGATGTTGGGACTATGATTTTATTTTTGTTTCATCTGATTTCACTTTTGTTTCATCATGCAATCGTACAATGTATTGAAAATGGGCAGTATTGTATCATGTCAAGATAAAAAACAACTGTATTTCTAAGAATATTTTGTATTGTTTTGGAATCAATAAAAAATAACTATTGCAAGAGAAAAAACTTGATTTGATAATGATTAATCTTATTTATAGATCTAGTCTAGACTAATATTATTAATAATATTAATAAGACGTACGATGTGACTAAGAAAAGTAAGAGATAAGATAGATGTTGGGGACAATGAAATTATCTAAAATAATCATTCATTAGTCTTAGAATCAATAATGGTCAGGGGCACCCTTTGAAATCATAAATGGAGTTAGTCTATATGGAGTCTTTTATTGACACATTTTCCTAGTGACAATAGACCCTCTACCTAGGCTCTAGTCTAGTCAAAAATATAATTTCTATTTGGCGTGGTCATTGTGACAGTGCTACTGCTGGTTAAGTAAACATGACTTAGCCATGATTTTCTTAATTCAAAATAATACTGCCTAGCCATATTGCATTTGGTCTCTATCACCTGAGCTGTTAGCTAGCTATTACAACTTAAATTTGGCATGGTTTTGAAATAGTGTTTTGCTAGATTTATAGTTATGAAAAAGCAATAATAATGATTGATAACTCTGTCAAAAAAAAAACCTGGAAAGAATTCCTTTCAAAATTCCTTCTTTCATTTGTTGGTATGTCCCGCTACAGCTACAATAGTTGGATAGGCATACATCTAACGTGTGTACTCTGTTTTAACTACACAATCGCTATAGAACGTGACATGACATGGAACACCTGGGTCAGAATCCTCTTTGATTTTCAATCAATCCAAAAGTAAATTCACTCTAACTCTAAGATATTGCTTTTGCTGTATTTTGCTGATTTTAATTTTTACTTTTCATCCAAATTCAGGTTAACGGCCAGCCATTGTATGCCTTCATCCATCACATAGCTTTCGAAAAGCAGCAATCCTTGACGAGGGGACATTGACGACATCTTCCATGCGTTCTATGAGGATTCCAATAAGGAGCGACAAGATGCATTCATAGCAGCTAGCGTACAAAACAGACGGATGTTAAAAACTCTTGCTCGCACGCAGTAGCCATCAACATTGAAGAGAAAATCCTGCAGCTACTGCTATGCATGGACCACGCACCTACCTTGAAACTGTCAAGGAGTTTTATGCAGCAATCTGCATATCGGATGCAATGGATGTGTACATACATGTATATGTAGCTTAGTTCTTTGTCACTGCACTCAATGTCATGTGTTCTTGCGATTGGGGCCCCTGCGATTGCGGCCCCAGCAATCAAGTACGACTATACTCTACAAAGAGGACTGTACTCAATGGAAGAAGAAGAAGAAGGATATGTTAATAGACCAGCTATATGTATATATATCTCTATACTTTCAACTCTTCCTAAATCGGATTTGCATAAGTCGAATAATCGCCTAAGTCGAAGGTGCTGTACTAGTCCTTTCTCTTTATTTTCTATTGTTTTGACCTTGCATTAGGAGAAAAAAATTCTTGGTCGAAGCAATTTCTTCAGTCCCAACAGATTTGACTTAGGCAGAGTTAACTATATATATTTATATTTGTTTTGTGCAGACCTTGTAAGTTGTAACAAAAGTTGTTTTCAACATCCATTGAAATATGTCCATGCTTCCTAATGCTTGTCCATTGTCGAGCTTTGTGTATCAGTAATAACTAAGTAGTGTTGTCAAATCAATTATTATGCAGTTTTCTGTTTCTAAAATTAGTTTCACTGGTCCAACGCTGTCTCAAGGGCTGGTGCCGAGTACTCTCGACAGTCACTGTTATGAATTTGTTAAGTAACTTTATTTCAAATTGCTGGCAGCATAGTGAAGGCTCGTCAATAGTTCTGCTACTGTAATTCTGTTGAGTGTAGACACTGCAACCTCTTCTACCTTAGTACCTTACCATCACTTTTTGGCAGACTGCCCTTCTGTCTTTACACATTTGAGAAATAAATGTTTTCAACCTGCATGTTACAAAAATGAGAATAATATAACAAGAGTTTTCTATTACCTTTTAGCCTGGTGAAAGGAAAGTTATGTGATTTTCATATGTTTTCCATGTTAGTGATGTCACATAATGATTCAATTGTTGTATATACTCAAATTTTTAGTAAACATTGTGAATTGGTGATTGCATAATGTACATTCATTGATATTTTAACAATTCATATAATCATGTGAAAGGATGACTAGGGCTGGCGGTAGGTGCTATGTTTAGGGTTCATTCAACTCTTTGGCTAAATCAGGATTCTCACCCGTAATCATATAATGGCTATAAAATAGTTAACTAAAGGTACCGTATTTGATAGTTGCTTATATTATAATGGCCATGGAATTTTTATTTAAATGCTCATTTTTGCTCATTTTAATGTATAACGATGCCTTGGCATATAGTACTGTGCTACCACTGCTGTGCAGTGTTTACTTTATAGTGTACTGATAGACCAATGAATAAATAAAAGGTAACAGTTAACAAATAATTGAAAGAATACGTATTTTCATTAATTTTGGAAATGGCTGCTGGTCCTGAAAAAAAAGGCACCCGGTTCTCTCAAAAATGTAAGGACATGGAGCCGCTTTTTCAGATATTCGGCTCACAGTCTGCATTGACTTATGGAAAGGCTTGGACATTTGTAACAAATATGTTCTTCTCGACCACCTGCATTTACTTTTGGTTATTTTCCCCTTTCTCAAAGAAAGTCTTACTGGAGCCAGTTATAATAGAAAGGAGTAAAACACTCAATGGTTGAAAAACCAAAGCAAAAAAACAGAAAACATAATTTGATTAGTCCAAAAGAAGAGCTCAAAATAGCAGGAATATAGTGCTAAACTTTTAAAGACAAAAAAATATTATAAAACAGGTACACACATGTTAATTGCAAAAAATAGCAGGAAAATAATGTTAAGTTTTTAAAGATGAAAAAATAGTATAAAATAAAGTGCAATAAATGGGAAAATAGTAATAAACATTTAAAGACGAAAAAATAGTATAAAAATAGGTTAACTTTATGTTATGTCAAGTGCAAGCAGGAAAATAGTGAAATATAAGTATAAAATTATGTTAAGTGCAAAAAATAGCAGGAAAATAGTGAACAACTTTTAACGACGAAAAAATGATATAAAATAGTTTAACTTTATGTTATGTTAAGTGCAAAAAATAGCAGGAAAATAGTGAAAAACTTTCAAAGACTAAAAAATAGTATAAAAATAGGTTAACTTTATGTTATGTTAAGTGCAAAAAATAGCAGGAAAATAGTGAAAAACTTTCAAAGACAAAAAAATAGTATAAAAATAGGTTAACTTTATGGTTATGTTAAGTGCAAAAAATAGCAGGAAAATAGTGAAAAACTTTTAAACACGAAAAAATAGTACAAAAATAGGTTAACATTATGTTATGTTAAGTGCAAAAAATAGCTGGAAAATAGTGAAAACATTATAAAAAAGGGAAAAATAGTTTTAAAATAGTGCAGAAACAAGAAATAGCTAAAAATAGTTTATTTTTTCACTATTTTTATGAAAATAGTCAAAAATAGCCACCTTGTTGGGGAAAATGGAAAAAATATAAGAAAAATAGTGTAGTTTTTAGACTATTTTTTTAAAAATAGCCAAAAATAGATCAAGAAATCAAGAAATAGCAAAAATATATGAAAAATAGTGAAAAAATATATTTTTCTACTGGTCAAAATGACTGGGGTAAGGGTCTCACTGAGGGAGCCGTCACTGGAAAGATCTTCTTTAAAACCAACCGGACAAAGGAGGAGATGGAGGAGATAGCTTCAGGCCTTCAGTCCATTGCTATTGGCTTTAGCCAAGAATCCTTTATGGAAATCGTGGGCAGGGTGCGGCAGATCATGCCATGGTTCTCCGAAGGATGTTTTCGACTTTTCGAAGACCAGGAGACTTTAGATCGCCTTAAGGCAGAGAAATTTGATCTGATCATCACCCTGCCTTTCCTCGGATGTGATGCCTTGCTCGCAGAGTACCTCGACGTTCCTTTCATCGTGATGACTCCTCTTCGGAGGGCGCCCACCTTTTCTGAAGACACCTTCGGCATCCCCGCTCCATCCTCCTACATTCCGTTCAGCCCGTTAACCACCTTCACCGACCAGATGACGTTCGTCCAAAGGACAGCCAATATTCTCATGCGTTATGTAACCGAGCCAATCTTTGTATCCTTCACCCGGGCGGGTATCAGTCGGATCCAGAAAGAACATAACATCAGACCTGATCTGACCATAGATCAGCTTCTTGGGAAAGCTCAGCTTTGGTTGTCTCAAGGTCACTGGGCATTTGAGTTCGCTCAACCCATTACACCAAACTACGTCACCATTGGCGGGATCACCGTTAAACCAGTCAAACCATTACCAAAGGTATAACTAGATAGAATATGATTTATGTGAATTTATTTGATTTTATATCATTCATCATAAATACATGCAAAATACATCTAAAACGTAAGAAATGTATTTGACATTGAAAAAGTATATCTCGAGACAGGATATATCCGTAAAAATAATAATAACGATAACTGTGCATATATTGCGCACGTATCCATCCCAGGAGGAAACTCAAGTGCCTACAAATTAGTATTATTACCCGGGATGTAGCCCAGCTGCCAAAAGGCGCTAAAAGCATTCAAGAAATAAATTGCAACCAGGTACCCATTTACTACACCTGCATGGGTGGAGAGTGGCAAATGTAGATTAATGTCTTGTCAAAGGACAGTGCCGCTCGGCGTGGCTCGAACCTAGAACCACATGATCGACAGTCCGGTGACGTATCCAATAGACCATGACACTTTCATTTGGAATTTAATTTGGAATCTAATACCAGATTACCTGTAGTAATGTATTTAAATGTATCGACATGCTCAGGTGATGAAATCTTTAATTAATTTGTTTCATACCAGGTGTTGTTCATATTTTATTCAGATGAATAATTTCTTAGTGTCCACTATCCAAATAACCAAAAAATGGGCCGTTCAGGGCAATCCATCTTCTTTCTTCCATTGCCTTCTTATATGAATGTCTTGCTTTTAAAGATTCTATGACCCTTTGCAGCCAACATCAAATTCTGTAGAACTTTGCAGGAATTATGAATATGTCATGTATGTCCTATCTGTGAAATTTAAACTTTAGCAGTGTCCTAATATTCAAATTATGCAAGGAAACCCGTTTACTTGCTAGACTTCACTGTCAGACACTATTGAGTGACTGACTGGCTTTTTCATCTTTGGTAATAACATACATAAAATGAGCTGTAAAGGGTACATGAGCATTTGTCTACATCAATAACCAACTTCTTGTAATGGCCAAAATTAAACTGATTGAATCTTTGCGCAGCATAAAACGTACGACCATTCGGTACAATGGTCTGAAAAATCAGACTATTACTTACTGGCTCTATAGCTCCTAAGTCGATTCGACAACTAATAGTCGTTATTTTCCACTTAAAGACATTTTCAAGCCCCCTTTTTTAGGGAAGTTCTAAATTAGTATTGTCTTTCAAATGCCGTTGGAATTTAACCTTTTCATTTTTGGCCTGCAAATGGGACATAGTACCTTTAAGGTAATATAAATCTCAGACAAACTATTTTGCAGTTCATCAGCATTTGCATTAACCATAAATGCGTGAATTTAGATGATCAATATTCAATCAAGTCAATGTATTTTCTCTTTACAGGAAATGAACGACTTTGTCGAAGGCTCTGGAGATCACGGCATCATTGTGTTTACTTTGGTAAGATATCCGGTTGATTCTATTCAAGCCTAACAATAAAGGGCCCATATGTAATTACATTAGGGAATGGGGCAGGGTCACCGTTTTTAAAGATAAATTTTATTAACTCGCCCCATCCACACACCTTATGGCGGGTGTCAACATGAATGTTGGTGTTAACGACAAGTTGCTCTATCAGGGCTGAAGTCTAGGATTTTTCGTTAAAACAAATCCTTAAAAAGAGGGCACAAATAACACAAATTGTTGTTGTTGTTTTCTGATGGTCGTTTTTTTGTCTTTAGGCTTCTGTTTTTAGTTTTTTTAGTTTTTATATTTTTAATATTTTTCTCATGCAATATGTTTTAATTCGTTTTAAAGGGATCTGTTGTTTCATCGTTGATGAATGATGACCTCAATGAAAAGTTGGCCAATGTTTTCAGCGAGCTCCCGCAGAGGGTGCTATGGCGATTAAAGGGACACGCCCACGTACTCTTGGAAACAACACGCTTGTCTCCGATTGGCTACCACAGAATGACCTACTTGGTAAAGACATAAATGTATTTATTTGAATTAATTTACTTTATTAATTAATGGTTTTATTATATATACGTAGCAGCCATAATGCTGAACCAAATCTAAATTAAAACAGCATCGAATAGAAAACAATAAAATAAAGAGTTTATTTATCTGATATGAAAATGAAAAAAAGGAGACCAAAAAAGATAGATCCTAGAGATAACATCAATAATACGACAATGACATGTGGTTATCACTTCTTTAAGGTACTATGTCCCATTTGCAGGCAAAAAAATGAAAAGGTTAAATTCTACCAGCATTCGAAAGATAATACTAAATTGAACTTCCCTCAAATATCTTTTTGTGGTAAAAAATATAACGACCGTTAGTTGTCGAATCGACTTTAGGGATTGCAATCCTTTTAGTAAATAGTCTGATTTTCAAAGCTTTGTACCGGATGGTCGTACGTTTTGTGCTGCGCAAAGATTCAATTAGTTTAGTTTTGACCATTACAAGAAGTGGGTTATTGATTGATGTACCCTTTACAGCTCATTTTATGTATGTTATTACCAAAGAAAAACAAAAGTCAAGTCAGTCCCTCAAAAGTGTCTAACAGTGAAGTATAACAAGTAGACGGGTTTCATTGGATAACTTGAATAGTAGGTCACTTCTAACGTTTAAATTTCACAGATAGGACATACGTGACATATTCATAATTCCTGCAAAGTTCTACAGAATTTGATGTTGGCTGCAAATGGACATAGTACCTTTAAGATAGGAATAATTTAAATATTACATATGAGGCCGCTTCAAATAATGATAATGAAAATCGAACCTAATGATTTATGGCAATCATAAAGAAATCGTGTTTATAATTTCATCGCAACATATATAAATAACTACTGATTTATCCAAATGTTGATACATTTCCAAACGAAACCTGAGGTCATCCCAAGACGAAGTTAATGATCTACCACGGTGGTGCTAATGGTATCAATGAGATAGTGACCCATGGAGTACCGGTCCTAGTCATGCCTCTAGCCGGTGATCAGATGGGTAATGCGGTCCGTATGCAAGCCAAGGGATGGGCACCGTCATCGACAAGAACACCCTCACGGAGGAGAGCTTTAGAGAGGCCCTTCATGAGATGCTGAATAACCCCAAGTAAGTTATTTTTCACCTTCTTCTTCTTTCTTTTAAAGATCCCGGATTACATTTTCTCTAGGTGTAGAAGGCGTATTGTAGAGGAGGAGGAAGCCAACTGCCAAAACATTTTATTTAAATTCAGTGATTTATTCAATAATACTAAAAACGATTCAATCATGATTCAGTCAAACCTGCTTTAGTGACCACCTGTATACAGTGTATAGAAAGACCGCCTGTCTACAAAGACCAAATTTTTGTTTCACTTGAAAATGGTTTCTCGTCGAAACATGTACTAAAGATACCTGTACATGAAGACCACTTGCCTATAAAGACCACTTTTTTGTCTCCCTTGGGTGGTCTTTATAGACAGGTTTCACTGTATATTGAATGTGTAGGGATAGATTGAACTAACAACAGTTACCACTTGATACTACTTGACACGACCACGCCCCCCAAAGCAACTAAAACCAGCAATAATGGATTTTTTGTATAGTGAATCACCATCGGTTCGAATCCCGCCCCGGTCAAGGTCTAGACATAATTATGCAACAATGGCCAGTGAATAGAAACATAAATATAATTAACACGACAGCAGAGACTTTCGGTCGAAAACCAATAAGCTTGTCTATCCCCATTGAAATGGGCGAACACTAAAATGACGTATGACTTTAATCCGAACATGATAGAGGATACAATTATTAAAGTATAATGAAATTGCGAGGCATTCTTTTTCTAAATGCTCGTAAATCCAAAGTTTCAAAATCCCGAAACGCAAATTTCCCAGAACCAGGGGGTTCATAATTCCGAAAAGGAAATGAGCGTTCATACAATTCTGAACATTTTTATGTTATTCCCAAGGTTCGTTACCACAAGATTCATAAGGTTCTATATCATTCTCGGAATTACGAACCCTATTTTAAATTCGGAATTATGAACACTATTTCATTTTCGGAATTACAAACCTTTGGGTAACGAACAATCGGAATTACAAACCTTCGGGGTAACGAACAATCGGAATTACAAACCTTCGGAGTAACCAACAATCGAAATGACAAACCTTCGGAGTAACCAACAATCGAAATGACAAACCTTCGGAGTAACGAAAAATCGGAATTAGAAACCTTCGGAGTAACGAACAATCGGAATTACAAACCTTCGGAGTAACGAACAATCGGAATTACAAACCTTCGGAGTGACGAACAATCGGAATTACAAACCTTCGGAGTAATGAACAATCGGAATAACAAACCTTCGGAGTAACGAAAAATCGGAATTACAAACCTTCGGAGTACCGAACAGTCGGAATTACAAACCTTCGGAGTGACGAACAATCGGAATTACAAACCTTCGGAGTAATGAACAATCGGAATAACAAACCTTCGGAGTAACGAAAAATCGGAATTACAAACCTTCGGAGTACCGAACAGTCGGAATTACAAACTTTCGGAGTAACGAACATTCGGAATTACAAACGTTCGGAGTAACGAACAATCGGAATTACAAACCTTCGGAGTGCGGACAATCGGAATTACAAACCTTCGAAATATTAAACCTTCGGAATTATGAATCTTCGGAATATTAAACCTTCAGTTGAGTTCGTTCAAAAGTCTTAAAATCAAATTGTCTCGCTATGCCTCCAGTCATCATCCTCCTTCTCTTCCCCTTTTCTTCCATCCCCATTATGCACAGGTATACAGCTAATGCGAAGAAGGCTGCCGCGATAATGAAAGATGAAATCGTACCTGTTAGGGAGAAAGTTGTCTACTACATCGAACACATCTTGAAATTCGGTGGTGATCATCTCCGCTCTCGAGCTCTAGAACTCAACTTCATCCAGCGAGAATCGATTGACGTCATAGTATTTTTATTATTTGTATCTATAACATTTTTAATTGCAGTCAAATGGCTGATTTATAAATGCTGTGGACTTTGTAGAAGTAAAAATACCGTAACGATTAAATCGAAGTCTGATTAGTGTAGCTTTCAAATTGATATGCATGAATTAATATAGAGCTGAGATCCTTTTAAAACCAAACGCCTGTATAAAGCGCCCTATTAATGTAATTATTATTATTATTGAATCTGCACTTGAGTTGATTTCTCGAAAGTCTGTGCGATAGTGGTTACATCCTAACTGATAAACTATGTAGTGTATGTCGAAATCAACCATCTCATTTGTGTACAACCCACTTACGCAATAAGCTGGAGTTTTACTTTAAATTTGAGCCGTGAGCTTGTTCAGCAATTTAAAATGTGTTTTTCAAATAATAATGATAATACATGTAATAATAAAATAATAATAATAATATATAACAGTGTGACCTCTCGTAATGTCTTTTGTTTCCCTTACCCTACCACCCTTCAATTCTTAGATTACAAAATGCACATGAAAGTGTATTAACCCTTTTTTCCCCTTTTCAACGGAAATTAGCGCATAGAATGTTGTTGTTTTTATTGTTGTTGCTGTTTTTGTGTTGATTTGGTATTTTTTTTTTGCTTGTCTTTCATTTCTTTCGGAATTTTGCCCCTCCCCTTTTAAAAAACTACACAACCGGCCTATATCTGCCCTGGCCCCAATTTACAGGGCAAGTTATAACTTTCTTATGAATGAAAACGCATTGAGTTGAGTCTAGAATTCATAGACTAGTCATCGTATGTTAGCAGGAAGGAAACCAAGATCGCGAGGAAGTAGTCTTGTTATTCAAGACCCATTACAACCCATTTCGAGAGTATTGGAGACTTTTGCCTGAAAGACTGAAAGACAAAGCAGCAACACCAAACATTTTTTTTTCTTCTTCTTCTTTTTTCCGCTCACAATACTCGGACACTTCTCCAAACAACTAGTAATAAAAGGTTGTAATTATTTGTTAATGCTCAATAAAACTCTTATTATCCGAACTTAATTTTCCTTTTTTTTGGGGGAGGGGTGAGGGTGGGCGTTTTTTTATTATTAATGTGAAGATTCCAGATGAATTTTGTATCCATTTGTCAAAGTCGTGTAGCACGTACATACTGGGCCAGCAATGGTGTCATTACAGACGGTCACTGAATAGCTGGATTTTCGTTCTTCGATCCCCAAAATTTGTTCAACAGTCCCCCCTCTCCCACCCCAGGAAAAGAAAATATCGTTAGGTACATGCATAAACTGAATGCAAGAACCCCGAAAGCCCTCCCCCTCCCCTCCTTAAAAAAAAATTTTTAAATAAAATTAAACTTTATTTCATTTTATTTTATGTCAACCCGGATCACTTCTGCATGTCCGTGCATACATACAACAAAAAAAATCACATACAAAATATATACAATACAGAATAATACGCAAAACAAATTAAACAATTACAACAGTAAAAGAAGAGCGGATTTAAAATCAATTGAATAAAATAAAATGAAAATAAATGTAAATAGCGTGATAAATAACATGATATAATAATTAATAAATACAAATATGAAATGAAATAAAATAAAGTAAAAGTTAAGTTAAAATTAGGAATTGAAAATTAAAAGTTAAGATTTGATATAAATTAAAAAAAAAACTAAAAAACTTCTTCTCATGATGAATAACATCATTTCGAAACCCAGGTAAGAACTTGCGTATAGGCCTAAATGTCTAATTTTTCTCGCTAACCTTGCTGCCCATACCACGTTTTAGGCCTACTCACAATAAATGTATGGAAGGGAACAAATCTATGATTACTACAAGACCTGTTAGTCTAACACGCTTGAATGAAGATTACACAAAAATTAATACTGTAGTCTAATACTAACTGTAAACATCAGCTCGAACCTTCGATCAATAGTAGACTTTAATTCACGTGTATGTCTGGGGAGTGCTTCTTATTGTACATATTGGCCAGTATACGCGTGAATAGGTATTTACTATACACCCGTATAGGATCCTTACAGGTCTTGTCTGAGACTTATATTCTACTCCATACTAGCCTATGATCAGAATACCGAGGGATTGTGCACCCATCTTTCGTGATTATACAAATTGATGATTGATTAGACATGGCGAGACTTCCAAGAGCTGGTCTACTCTTTGCCACTATCCTGTGCTTCGGACTCACTCCTCTCCCGGTTGTCTCGGGGGCGAAAATCATGCTTGCGATGACGATGGTCTTGAACACCGTTAGTCAGCATATTCTGTTTTCTGCTATCACGGAACCCCTGGTTGAACGAGGACACGAAGTAATACTCCTTACCCCTCAGAATAAGGTCACTAAGGGTCTCACTGAGGGCCGTCACTAGGAAGATCTTCTTTAAAACCAACCGGACAAAGGAGGAGATGGAGGAGATATCTTCAGGCCTTCAGTCCATTGCTCTTGGCTTTAGCCAAGAATCTTTCATGGAAATCGTGGAAAGGATGCGCGAGATCTTTCCGATGTTCTCCGAAGGATGTTTTCGACTTTTCGAAGACCAGGAGACGTTAGATCGCCTTAAGGCAGAGCAATTTGATCTGATCATCACCCTGCCTTTTTGCGGATGCGATGCCTTGCTCGCAGAGTACCTTAACGTTCCTTTCATCGTGATGACTCCTCTTCGAAGGGCGCCCTCCTTTTCTGAAGACACATACGGCATCCCCACTCCATCATCCTACACTCCGTACAGCGGATTAACCACCTTCACCGACCAGATGACGTTCTTTCAAAGGACTGCCAATATTATAATGCGTTATGTAACGGAGCCCATGCTTATGTACTTCTCCCGTGTGGGTATGAGTCGGATTCAGGAGGAACATAACATCAGACCTGATCTGACCATAGATCAGCTTCTTGGGAAAGCTCAGCTTTGGTTGTCTCAAGGTCACTGGGCTTTTGAGTTCGCTCACCCCATTGCACCAAACTACGTCACCATCGGCGGGATCACCGTTAAACCAGTCAAACCATTACCAAAGGTATAACTAGATAGAATATGATTTATGAGAATTTATTTGATCTTATATTATTCATCAGAAATACACGCAAAACATATACAAACATAATAAATGTAATTGACATTGAGGGATAAACCGAGACAGGATAAAACAAAAAAGAAGAATGACAACTGTACTATATATATATATATATATATATATATATATATATATATATATATTGCGCACGTATCCATCCCAGGAGGAAACTCAAGGTGCCTTCAAAGTAGTATTATTACCCTGAGTGTAGCCCAGTTGCCCTAAAAGCCTTCAAGGAATACATTCCTACCACCTAGTACCAGGTACCCATTTACTACACCTGGGTGGAGAGTGGCAAATGTAGATTAATGTCTTGCCAAATGACAGTGCCGCTCGGCGTGGCTCGAACCTAGAACCATATGATCCACAGTCCGGCGACGTATCCAATAGACCACGACACGTTCATTTTGAATTTCATTTGGAATCTAAGACAAGATTACCTGTAGTAATGTATTTAAATGTATCGACATGCTCAGGTGCCGAATCCTAATAATTCATTTGTTTCATACCAGGGCTGTTCAGGGCAATCCATTTTCTTTCTTTCTTTCTTTCATTGCCTCCTTATATATATTTCTTGCTTTAAGGTAAGAATAATCTCAGACAAACTCTTTTGCAGTTCGTCAACGATATTTTTTTACACCGGGGGCACATATCATAAATGCGTGAATTTAGATGATCAATATTCAATCAAGTCAATGTATTTTCTCTTTACAGGAAATAAACGACTTTGTCGAAGGCTCTGGAGATCACGGCATCATTGTGTTTACACTGGTAAGATATCCGGTTGATTCTATTCAAGCCTTGCAATAAAGGGATATGTAATTCCACTAGGGAATGGGCAGGCGTCACCGTCTTTAAAACGAATTCTTATTCAATTGCTCCATCCACACACCTTATGGAGTTATGGTGGGTGTCAACATGTATGTTGGTGATTACGACAAGTTGCTCCGTCAAGGGTAATTAAAGGGTATTAAAGCATTCAAAACTGAGAAATATCAGCCCAAAGAGGGAGGGGAAAAAAAGGAGAAAAGTTCCGACCGACAGACCCGTGTTTTGACACTTAAAGGGCAATACAACATCTTTTTTTTTAAGGCCTCATGGCTATAGTTTGATTAACCACTATTTCGATTCAGTGCCCCGAAATTTACAGTAAATGATGATAATTTATATATAGCTCTTACCTCAGCCACAGAGGCCTTTCCTTTGTTGTTGTTTTTGTTTGTTTGTGTAGCACCGACGTTTTTGGGGTGGGGTGAGGATCATTTAAATATCAAAACATATCATTCATAGCAGCGGAAGTCTAATCAATGATTGCATATAAAAGGAACTTCTCTTTCTTTAGAACCCATGCAAATTAATGGTTCACCCTTTTTCCGTCGGTTCCACAAGATAAGCATTCACACAAACATTACACACACCAAGTACATCACATATACAAACAATTCAATCATACCACAAACACATAAATAACTTTCACAGCATATACAGTCACACAATCGAAGCAATCACGCTCATTCCATCACTACACACAAGAGTCTGAAAATCTAAACTATCAATCATTGTATATGTGAGTATATATATAGGGATGTCTTTTCCCTTTAATAGAACTTATTTACACAATATTAACTTTAACAAAACAATAACATTTAACTGAACTAAACAACTACAATCAACACTAACCCTACAAGGTCATAACTTATTAATAATTAACTTCTACATTTATATCCTATATTACAACATTTGGACATGAGGGTTAAGGGTTTCCAAGTGGAGGTGCTGAGGCGACGGCCTTCATTGTAATTGAAGTATACGACGTTGTCTCCTGAACAGAAGAAATATTAAATATTGTCAGCGACAATTAATGTGATGTTGTCTCAATGGAGGGTGGAGACAAAAGAGCGAAAGTGAATAATACTAAATATCTTTACTATTATTATCTAAATTATAAATCCTCATGTCAATACATCGAAACTAAAATAGTTAGTAAATATTTACAGAATAACATGCAACATATATGATGACGATAGTACTGTCATTATATATTTTCATTAATTAGTAATCATCAGAGATAACTGTAATAAGTTTACAAGTTCAACGAATGATTCAATAGCATTGGGTAACACAATTCCTCATCTCTACAAAACTTCACACAAAATCCGTTTAAATCTCACAACTGCATAATCATCCACTCTTGAGAAATACATAGTGCTAAACAGTTGATTACAATTGAGTAAGATATTCAAAAAGTGTTATAATGTGCTTACCTGAACAGAAGAAATATTAAATATTGTCAGCGACAATTAATGTGATGTTGTCTCAATGGAGGGTGGAGACAAAAGAGGCTGATGAGGAGGAGGAGATGGCTGACTTTGAGATGGGTTATGCCATCTCCCAACTAAAGAGGTAAAAAGCTTAAGTGCTCTCATTAATATATGTTCAGGATAAGCATTTAACAATTAAATCACACAGCATTGATAGAGATGAAACATTATATAATCACATAAATAACTTTCCCAACTGGAGAAAGATAAACAATCATAATTAATATAGTATGAACATTAATTCATAGGCCATAACACCCTTAGGCTAAGATAATGGAATGGCCCAACCATGGTCATTTTCCTTTGTCTATAGCTTGACCATCATGTTTAGGGGGACAGCATTGTTCTCCCCTGATTCCAGAGAAAGTAAACAAACAAAGTATTAAAGCAAACTTGGAAGTTGCATCGTATACCCCATACAAGGCACACGTTGTATGCATAGAATATGGGCATATATACATGTATCACTGCACTGTATATAGAGCATGTGAAATGTTCACTAAGGTGAAAAACATAAAGTTATATAATTCATGGGTTCACATGTAATATTCAAAACATGTGATATGCGTATAATAAATTTATATATAAAATATCAATGTTGCACCAAACAGGGGCTACATATTCTTCCGCCCTAAAAGCAGATGTCCACATCACGACAACAGCCGACATACAATTATTCATGAAGCTCATTATACACAATGTTAGTGACTATCTTCAGATGTCACTGTGTGGTCTTCATGTGGGTCGATTTGATACAATGGAGTCCAACGGTCTGTCCCGAGTTTTCCTGACTCACGCATCATAATGGCGACGCCAACTAGTTCATGGTCCTGCCGAATCCATGTCGGTCAGAATCTGTTCGGATACAGAGATTCATCTCGGCATCCTGTGAACTTGGGATGAATACGGTGAAGTACTGTAGACTTTCCTTGTCCCAATGTTCATCCTTTCATGTATGTTTACGATGACTTCAGGGTGAATTGCAGCTTCGCGTAGAAGTACTCTCAGCTTCATTGTTTATACGCGACATGCGACATCAAAGTTCAGTAACTGCAGAACGATGATCACTGCATTCCCCACTATCATCTTTGGTGGCTGTACTAGCTCCTTGTCCAGCGTTGCAGACCGGGACAGGCTATAAGCTGCATCTGGCAGACCTGATGGCAGCCACAGGTAGATCCCTCCGTCCTACCACTTAGATATGAGAACCCTCATTCCTATAGGACATGCCCTAACATTAGCATAATATAACGTATAAGCTAAGAAGGAATCTACAATTATTAAATACAGAAAGCAAACATATCTTAGTATACCAAATTAATAGTATCTATTGTACTATGCCATTTAGCATGAACAAGTATGATATAATTTACAACAAATCAGTCAAGAACGCTCGCATTTGTTGAGCGAGAGCCAACTTAAAATCTACATTATTTTGTTTGCCAGGTTGATCATACGTAAGCCTACTAGGTCCTATACCTTTATTATTCCTGGTAGACTTTCTACTTACTTTTACATTTTCATCGACTCCGGCATCCGCACGATCACCATCACTAGAATCACGCACATCCGCCTCAACATCCACATTCACACCATTATCAACTGCGTTGCTTTGCACAACCGTCTGATTATTATCCTCTTCGACAGCAATATCAAGATTATCAAAATTATTATTTTGAGTGATATCATCCACATTTCTTACATATTCATGCCTGTCGTCATGGTTATCGTCATGGTGATTTATGTCATCAGCCAAGTCGGTCCTTTGGTCTGGTATGTCAATGTCATTTTCGTCAGGTGTGGGGTTAGGGTCTGGAGTATGTTCAATAGGGATAGACTCATTTGGTATGATAAAGATGTCCTCATCGTCGTCTTCATCTTCTTCCTCACTAATTACTGTGTTAGCAGTATTTCTACTACGTGGGGTCGCTTGTCTTTGCCTAGTAACTGGCGGCTTGGTGGTTGGCACATCAGGGTCATTGGGTCTGTCATTGACAGGTCCGTCATATGGGAGGAGGAGGTTACGATGGAGGACTCTAGGGGTATCCGTGCTTCCTTCCTTCTGCACGCGGTAGACAGGGATTCACCTATCTTATGTAAGATGACATATACGTTGTCACCCCACCTGTTTGCTAGCTTGTGCTTGCCGCGCAAGTGCACGTTCTTCACCAGAACACGGTCACCTACCTCCAAAACAGGGGCCTTAGCTTTAAGATCATATTGTTTCTTGTTTGCACTACTACGGTTCGCCATATTTCTTGACGCTATATCGTACGCTTCCTTAAGCTGTTCCCGTAGATTTTTGACATATGTTGTCTTGTCCTTTTGCGACGACCACTGGGGTCAATGCCAAAGGCAAGATCAATGGGCAAGCGAGCATTCCTGCCGAACATCAAGAAATATGGAGAAAAGTGCGTTGTATCATGCTCACAAACATTGTAAGCATGTACCAGGGGGCTGACATGTTTTCTCCATTCGGACTTACCCTTATCGGAAAGACATCCTAACATGTCTAGCAGGACACGGTTAAACCGTTCTACGGGGTTAGATTGGGGATGGTATGGGGTAGTGCGGACTTTCTCTACTCCGGCCATGCTACATAATCCCTTAATCAACTTAGAATTAAAGTCCTGTGCTTGGTCGGTTAAGATCTTGGCTGGCCAGCCATAGTGAACAATAAAGTTCTCCCACAGGGCTTTCGCCACTGTGGAACTACGCTGGTCTTTGGTTGGGACTGCTACAGAGTACTTACTAAAGTGGTCTGTCATGACTAGAACATTTTCTACCCCTCCATTGTCGGGTTCTATGCTTAGAAAATCCAAGCATAGAAGTTCCAATGGCTGAGTAGTCACGATGGTGCCCATTTCTTCCCGCTCCTGTTTCCTTTTCCGCTTTATGCACCTGTCGCACTGGTCAATCCATTTCTTAATGGTTGACGCCATAAACGGAAAGTAGAACCGTGTTTTTGCAAGAGAGGCACACTTGTCAAAGCCCAAATGGCCACAGTCATCATGGATTCCACGCATAGCTTGGCCAATGAAGCCATGCGGGATTACTAATTGGAGCCTTACCTCACCAGACAAGGGGTCTTTAGTTTGACGGTATAAGACACCCTTTTGTAGAACAAACCTTTTCATTTCCCGGAACAGCACGCGAAGGTGTGTGGAAGCTTCTTTCCTATCTTTAGGGGATGGGTGGGAACCTGATTCAATGAATGTCCTTACCTTACCAATGTCTGGGTCATCCATCTGGAGTTGGTGCCAATCAGTGTCATTAAGACCTGGGAGGGAGGTGTTACCTTGTAGACTATTTGTGTAAGGGTCTGGTATGGACGAGGGTTGCATTGCAAGGCTTGTTGCAATTACAACTGGTGGGGACTGGGAGGGGTATTTAGGGTATGCTTACCTTGTATCTTACCTGTCTCGTTGGCTGGCTGTTGGACATACCCTTGGAATAATGCTGATACTTCAGCGGTATCCATCTGCTGGACCCTAGATTTTAGAAACTCTACTTGGGTACTTACCTCTTCCTGGATCTGGTTGTCGTCCGGTACTAAGCCCGGCCTTCTGCTGAGAGAGTCGGCATCATTTAAGTTCTTACCTGGGCAGTACCTAATTTCAAAGTCAAACACAGACAAGTTTGCTACCCACCTCTGGCCAGTAGCGTCAAGCTTGGCATTGGTCATGACATAGGTTAGGGATTATTGTCAGTTATGACAATGAATTTCTCACCATAGAGGTAGTCAGCAAACTTTTCAGTAACTGCCCACTTGAGACATAAAAACTCACGTTTCCAAGCGCAGTAATTCCGTTCAGTCTGGCTGAGACCACGTGAAGCGTAATTAATTACCCGCTTCATGTCATCCTGCTCCTGGTAGAGAACAGCCCCAAGACCAAACCCAGAAGCATCGCAATGCAGCTCAAAAGGTTTTGACAGATCGGCAAAGCCTAGGACTGGTGCAGTTGTTAGCAACCTTTTCAGTGCCAGGAAAGCATCCTCACACCTCTCGGTCCACTTTTCCCGAAATGGCTCAAGCTGGGCTCTCCTTACCTTGGAGCGGTCAGCTGGTGTGCTGGATGATCTCCTAGGCATCGACAAACCTACCAGCAGATCATTCAGTGGTCGGCATATCTTGCTAAAGTCTTTGCAAAACCTGCGGTAATAACCGCAAAATCCTAACCACTGTCTGAGCTGCTGGACATTGTTTGGTCGTTGCCATTCCAGAACATCCTCAATCTTTGATGGGCATGGTCGAATCCCTTTACCGCTTATCTCATGCCCGAGATGTGAAACTGTCTGGTAAAGGAAGTGGCATTTCTTCTTTTCAAGTTTGAGGCCAAAGTCTCGGACCCTTGTAAGAACTTTGAGAGTCCGTTCAATGCACCCTTGCATGGTTGGTGCGTGTATGACAATGTCATCTATGTAGGCAATTGCTTCTCGCAAGGAGCAATCCCTAGGCACCTTTCCACAACCCTTTGCATTTGGGCGGGGCTGGACTTCAGGCCTTGTGGCATACGAGTGAATTCATATAACCCAAATGGGGTATTGAAAGCACTGTATTGTCTATCTTCCTCACGGAGTGGAATCTGAAAGAATGCACCTTTCAGATCCACAACCGTGAAGAACTTGGACCCGTGGAGTGAGTTGAATAAATCCTCTACCTTTGGTATGCTGTACGCGTCTGGGATAACCCGGCGGTTTGGTTGACGGTAATCTACCGTCATCCTTAGTTTCCCAGATTTCTTGCGCACCAAGCATACGGGTGAACTATATGCACTGGTAGAGGGCTTTATCAACTCTGCATCCAGGAGGCCCTGAAAAAGCTGTCTAGCTTCTTCGTACATGTTTTGAGGAATAGGGCGTGCACGAGCATTCCACGGGGTCTTGTCAGTCAGCTTTATTACGTGCTCCACGCCCTTAGCACAGCCGTAGTCATTATCGTCCTTGGCAAATAGCCCGTCAATTTGATCTAGTTGTTTCGTCAATGAGTCAGCAATGACTTGGGAAGTGTCGCTAGCAATG
This sequence comes from Mesocentrotus franciscanus, assembly GCA_037976565.1. Taxonomy (NCBI): domain Eukaryota; kingdom Metazoa; phylum Echinodermata; class Echinoidea; order Camarodonta; family Strongylocentrotidae; genus Mesocentrotus; species Mesocentrotus franciscanus. The sequence goes on along the minus strand of CP137684.1, from coordinate 1,691,198 downwards.
TCGTAGTTACCTAACGAGTCGTCATCGTCATCTACTTTCTGGGGAGGAGGTAAAGTAACATGGTACAGTCAGTCCTACAGAGTCAAAGTCATGGTCTTTAGTCATTAATCCAGTCACGTTAGCGCATACTTGAGCAAGAGGTCTATCCCACATGTAGGTAAATGCCTCTGCTATTACTTGTCTATTGTGGACAGTAATGGGGACATTTGTGTTGTTACTGATACTCACCTTCACTTTGGCTCTCCTGCCAAACACTTCCTGGATAGCATTTACAACATGAATGTCTTGGTTTCGATGAGGATTCTCCACCTCTTGCACCAGAACATTGTGCTTACCAGGGGGCAGGGAGCTGTACAGGGTTCCAACTACCTGTAAAGCCTGGTCAGGCTCGATTGTGAGGGGTCGTCGCAGTCGACAACGAACTTGTCCTACTTTTCCTGTGGTAGGATCTCCCATCCTCTCCTCATATGCAGCCTTCTGATAGCAGGCATATATTGAGGTGGGGATGTCAAGTACTGATAGAAATTTGGGGCCTAAATGTGCCCTGCAGGCAATTGCAAGGCTACGAAAAACATTGGTTCCTACAATGACTGGGGAGGGGCAAGAGACGCGACAAGTAACGATTATCGCTAAAACGTTTACCGGGAGCCTATACCTACAATCTCTTCAGGGAGGGAAATGGGGATGGATATGTACCCTTCATACAACACTGACTGCCCATTCGCACCTTCAATACGCAGTGACGAATTACTCAGGTGCTGTAATGGATATGCACTACTCAAGTGGGAGTCATAAAAATGTTTCTGGATTGTGGTGACTACACTGCCACTATCTATTAGACAGGTAGTTTGAACATTATCATTACCAAGTGTACAATTAGTCTCACAAGACTCTCCTACCAACCCAGGGGGAATTTCTACTCCTAAATTAGACGGAGAATTATGCTGTTGTTGGGGCACTACCTTAGGGCGCTTTTTATTTCGGCCTCTCGTCCGCCCACTAACGGAGGTCCCTACATGTTTGGGTGATTGAGAGTTTGAGAGGGGGTAAGTGGGGATTGGGGGAAGGAGGGGGCACTCTCTACTGTCATGGCCTCCCAGGCTGCAAGAATGTCTTTCCTGCGGGCCAAATTCTTTTTCTTTAACTCCTCATTGGGGCGGTTTTTGCATTCCCTTTCAAAGTGGTTGAATTCGCCACAATTATAACAAACAAGAACCCTAACTGGGCAACTCCTATTGGCCGAGTTTGATTGTGTCTTAAGGGGGCCTTGCCTATTCTGAGGGGGCCTGTTCTTCTTTTGGTGGTTAGGGGTTCCTTGGTACATCACTGGGGTAGGAGGTGGTGGTGGTGGTGGTGGTGGTGGGGATGGGGATGGGTAGGGAGGTATGGGTTGGGCGCGCCAAGCTGCTGGGGTAACTTTGACGGTGCGCTTTTGTGTGTACTTCGCATCGCGAGTGGCTTCGGCCTCTCGAATCAGGCTTATTAGTCTATAAAAAGGGGGCGCAACAATTTGTTGGTGGAGGTTTGTCACGGAGAGGATGTACTCATCCTGGCATCCCATCCTAAACCTATCCAAAAGTTTCTGGTCTGCCGAGTCTAGTACAAACTCTCCTATCTCCACCAACTTGTTTATTTTCAACTGTATCCTCTTTAAGAAGTCTGAGGGCTTTTCTCCTTTGTCCTGGCACATGCACATGAACTCGGCTAAGAGAAGGGACTTGTTCTCTACTGCGCCATACACATTGTCCAAAAAAGATACAAGTCCATGGGCAGTGGAGCTTGGGGAAACTTGCCTAGCAAAGTCTTTAGCAGGTCCGCAAAGCCTAGTGACGATCTCGCGCCTTTTTGTTTGCTCGTCAACTGAAGCCATTGACGCAACCTCAATAGCGACATCCTTAAATGTCTCCCAGTCTACCTCGCCTTGTTTTAATGGCTCTTTCCTGAGAAGAGGCCAAGACGGGGAGACGTGGAGCATTAACTACGCCATGACTAGGGGCAGGTGGCGGGAAGGGAGCAAGGAGTAGGGGCAGGGGCGTAGGGGTGTGGACAGGGGGAGGGTTATCTATTGAACACCCTTTCACCAATTTTTCGAGTTGGGAAAGGCTAAGTCCAGACTCTACCAAAAACTTACTCAAGGTGTCAGGGTCAGCACCAGGAGATAGTTTATCCTCATCAAGGACAAGGGGAGGGTTGTCATTGGAAGACATGATACAAATAAATCAAATCCTATACCAAATAGAAAGCAAAATAACGATACGAACAATATAAAGTTATAAACCAAATTTCCAACAAATGATCAAAGTAATACCATATGTACTAGCAAAGAAAACAAAAACAAACAAACCAATAACCTGGCAATTGAGACTACTCTACCTTAGATAGCCTTATAGCCAGTTGCATCAAACAATATAGTAAACCCAAATACCATACAAGTACCAGTTTACTATTATCATACCAGTCTATCAGTCAAAGCAAGGGGTCAAGGTCAAGTCATTACGTTAGGTTGCTAAGTCATTTAATATGTCACTATTAAAGTAAATATTAAAGTTGTATGTCATACGATCAGGCAAGAACATGTTACGAAACTAAAAACAAAAATTGAACCAACCAAAAGTGAAAAACAATAAAAATAGAAAATATACTATAAAACATAAACCTCGCTCTGCTACCAATTGTAGCACCGACGTTTTTGGGGTGGGGTGAGGATCATTTAAATATCAAAACATATCATTCATAGCAGCGGAAGTCTAATCAATGATTGCATATAAAAGGAACTTCTCTTTCTTTAGAACCCATGCAAATTAATGGTTCACCCTTTTTCCGTCGGTTCCACAAGATAAGCATTCACACAAACATTACACACACCAAGTACATCACATATACAAACAATTCAATCATACCACAAACACATAAAACATATCACAGCATATACAGTTACACAATCAAAGCAATCACGCTCATTCCATCACTACACACAAGAGTCTGAAAATCTAGACTATCAATCATTGTATATGTGAGTATATATATAGGGATGTCTTTTCCCTTTATTAGTTAGAACTTATTTACACAATATTAACTTTAACAAAACAATAACATTTAACTGAACTAAACAACTACAATCAAGACTAACCCTACAAGGTCATAACTTATTAATAATTAACTTCTACATTTATATCCTATATTACAACATTTGGACATGAGGGTTAAGGGTTTCCAAGTGGAGGTGCTGAGGCGACGGCCTTCATTGTAATTGAAGTATACGACGTTGTCTCCTGAACAGAAGAAATATTAAATATTGTCAGCGACAATTAATGTGATGTTGTCTCAATGGAGGGTGGAGACAAAAGAGCGAAAGTGAATAATACTAAATATCTTTACTATTATTATCTAAATTATAAATCCTCATGTCAATACATCGAAACTAAAATAGTTAGTAAATATTTACAGAATAACATGCAACATATATGATGACGATAGTACTGTCATTATATATTTTCATTAATTAGTAATCATCAGAGATAACTGTAATAAGTTTACAAGTTCAACGAATGATTCAATAGCATTGGGTAACACAATTCCTCATCTCTACAAAACTTCACACAAAATCCGTTTAAATCTCACAACTGCATAATCATCCACTCTTGAGAAATACATAGTGCTAAACAGTTGATTACAATTGAGTAAGATATTCAAAAAGTGTTATAATGTGCTTACCTGAACAGAAGAAATATTAAATATTGTCAGCGACAATTAATGTGATGTTGTCTCAATGGAGGGTGGAGACAAAAGAGGCTGATGAGGAGGAGGAGATGGCTGACTTTGAGATGGGTTATGCCATCTCCCAACTAAAGAGGTAAAAAGCTTAAGTGCTCTCATTAATATATGTTCAGGATAAGCATTTAACAATTAAATCACACAGCATTGATAGAGATGAAACATTATATAATCACATAAATAACTTTCCCAACTGGAGAAAGATAAACAATCATAATTAATATAGTATGAACATTAATTCATAGGTCATAACACCCTTAGGCTAAGATAATGGAATGGCCCAACCATGGTCATTTTCCTTTGTCTATAGCTTGACCATCATGTTTAGGGGGACAGCATTGTTCTCCCCTGATTCCAGAGAAAGTAAACAAACAAAGTATTAAAGCAAACTTGGAAGTTGCATGGTATATCCCATACAAGGCACACGTTGTATGCATAGAATATGGGCATATATACATGTATCACTGCACTGTATATAGAGCATGTGAAATGTTCACTAAGGTGAAAAACATAAAGTTATATAATTCATGGGTTCACATGTAATATTCAAAACATGTGATATGCGTATAATAAATTTATATATAAAATATCAATGTTGCACCAAACAGGGGCTACATTTGTTTAGTATGTTTGTATTTAGGTTTGTTTCTTTGTTTGTTGTTGTTTTTTAAATGCAATATGTTTTACTTCGTTTTAAAGGGATCTGTTGTTTCATCGTTGATGAATGATGAACTCAATGAAAAGTTGGCCAAAGTTTTCAGCGAGCTACCGCAGAGGGTGCTATGGCGACTAAAGGGAACACGCCCACGTACCCTTGGAAACAACACGCTTGTCTCCGATTGGCTACCACAGAATGACCTACTTGGTAAAGACATAAATGTATTTATTTGAATTAATATGGTTTATTAATTAATGGTTTTGGTTATATATACGTAGCAGCCATAATGCTGAAATAAATCGAAATTTAAACAGCATCGAGTACAAGAAGAACAAAAAAGAGTTTATTTGTCTGATATGAAAATGAAAAGGGGGAGACTAAAAAAAGATAGGTATTAGAGAAAACATGAAGAATACGATAGACACATGTGATTATCACTTCTTTTGGATAGGAATGATATAAATATTACATATGAGGCCGATTCAAATAATGATAATGAAAATCGAACCTAACGATTTGTGGCAATCATCAAAAGATCGTTTTCATAATTTCATCGCAACATAATTATAAATAGCTACTGATTTATCCAAATTGTGTCACATTTCCCAACGAAACCTGAGGTCATCCCAAGACGAGGTTAATGATCTACCACGGTGGTGCTAACGGTATCAATGAGATAGTCACCCATGGAGTACCGGTCCTAGTCATGCCTCTTGCCGGTGATCAGATGGGTAATGCGGTCCGTATGCAAGCCAAAGGGATAGGCACCGTCATCGACAAGAACACCCTCACGGAGGAGAGCTTTAGAGAGGCCCTTCATGAGATGCTTGACAATCCGAAGTGAGTGTTTTTCCCGTGTTCAATTTTACCAAGGTGTAGCGGAATCTTTAAAGTATAGTTAACTCCAATAATATTTATATTCCTTCAATTTCAGCAGAAGCTTTCAAGAAACTAACTGAAAGCCAATTACAATAATCTATGGTATCTCCATAGAATTCATGTTCAATTCAATTTGGTGTCTATATGATCTGTTTTATGTTTTTTACACAGGCTTGCTGAAAAGCATTCTTTTTAGGCTGATTTGAGTTTTACCGTGAATAAATAAGTTCAATTCAATTCAATTCAATGTTCGGATTACGTAATACACCTTTGTATTGACAAGGGTGTGATATTTCCTAACTAAAAGGTTGAATTTCGAGAATATTTTGCGAACGTGTTATTCAATAAAGGATTGTAATAAAAATAAAAAACCACTAAACCTCATAATAGAGGAATTAGTTATAGCACCGTCAACAGTTGCTCTGACACCCCCTCCCTTCCCCCTTCCCCCTTCCCCCTTCCTTCCCCTGCCTCCCTTCCCCAAAGCAATTCAAGGCCCAGAAAATTGTTCTCCCGCTGAATCACAACTAGCTCAAAATGTAATGTATTCTCACAACCGCCCCCCCCCATAGGTCGAGATACGCCATTGTACGTAGTATAATACATGTATCATGTCCAGTACTCGCCCCGTGTCTCTTTCATCATCTCTTCACCCTTACTTCTTCTCTTCCTCTCTTTTCTTCCATCCCCATTATACGCAGGTATACAGTTAATGCGGAGAAGGCTGCCGCGATAATGAAGGATGAAATAGTTCCCGTCCGGGAGAAAGTTGTCTACTACATCGAACACATCTTGAAATTCGGTGGTGATCATCTCCGTTCTCGAGCTCTGGAACTCAACTTCATCCAACGAGAATCGATTGACGTCATGGCATTCATTGGGGCCGTTGTACTTGCATTCATCTTCATTATACGTTTGGTTGTTTGTAAATGTTGTGGGCTATGTTGCAGTAAGCAACAAAAAGCCGGCAAGTCTAAATCAGATTAATTGAAGTATTTACACCGATTCGTTATAGGGGTGTATATAGAGTATAGTACAGTAGGAACGTAATTTAGTGATTGCTCTTTTCAAATTTTTATTTTCACCTAATTGATATTTTAGCAAATAATAAACTCAAATAAGCAATAAAATACCTTAAACGGTCCAGTGTTTTGTGACCTTTTTTCTCTCGAAATCATTCACTCCTCGATAACTAACGTGTATTATACTGTAAAAATGTTGGGTGAAACTTGTCCATACAAGAGGGTAATTATGTGAATGATCGACTTTGACCCAAATTCGACAAAAATGTTTTGCCAAATTACCATTACCTTTTACAACAAATTGCCTGAAAAGTGGTTGCACACATTCATAATTACCCTCATACTGGACAATGATTAACCCAAAATTATAAAGTGATGGTTGCCTTAAAGGGTCTCATCATTAAAGAGAGAGAGAGAGGCAGAGAGAGAGAGAGCAGAAATAGAGAAAGAGAAAGAGAGAGGGCACAGAGAGAGAAAAGAGAGAGGCAGAAAGAGAGAAAGAGAAAGAGAGAGAGAGGCAGAGAGACAGAAAGAGAGAAAGAGGCAGAGAGAGAGGCAGAAAGAGAGAAAGAGAAAGAAAGAGAGGCAGAAAGAGAGAAAGAGAGAAAGAGAGAGAGGCAGAAAGAGAGAGAGAGAGAGAACGGCAGAAAGAGAGAGAGAGAGAGAAAGAGAGAGAGAGAGAAATAGAGAGAGAGAAATAGAGGGAGAGAGAGAGAAGGAGGGGGGTATAATGAGAGAGGGTGACAAGCGATGATAATGATGTAACTATCAGAGAATATCATATTATAAAAGGTGGAAATAATGTACACCTGTAGAGAGAATGTGGATTTGGGTGCACCTACATGGGAATGTAGGCGAGAGAGAATTTTAAAGTATTATTGATGTGCATTGATTTCACTTACATTAGTAGGGAAATGATTAACACGATCGCAAAGACTTTCGTGAATTCAAGCCTAAATCAATTTCACTAGCCTTGTTCATCCCCTTCTAATCCGAGATGCGTGAACATTACAGTGACGGATTACGTAATCCGAGCATGGTCTGTCTGAGATATAAAAATTAAACTGGGTATTGAAATAACCCTCGAGTCGTCTTTGTGATTGTGTTTAATTTCCATATTTAGTGGTAGCAAAGAAGTGTAGAGGTGTTGTGGTCCAGTGGATATATAAGTATCTTGACTGTGAACCACAAGGTACGGGGTTCGAATCCTTGTCGCAGCACTAATTTACAATTGCCGCACTCCGCCTAGGAGAAGGTGAATGGGTACATGTTTCTGACAGGAATTAATTCCTTAAGAGCGCTGTAATGGTAGCCGTGCTAAAGCCAGGGTAATAATGATCAGGAGCGTCAGGAATGGCAATATGCCAGCGCTAAACAGGGCTCCACTGTTATCATTCGCAAGACAATTAAATTTATACAGAGAATAGCGTTTAACGAGGGGGAGAAGTTCGCTTACAATAAACCAAAGACTTGAGCAAAGGGATAAGCAAACAATCAAAGATTTTTTTTGTATAACCTTCCACGTGGCAACAATTACGTGTCGGCCCAGTGAGTCTGTGCGATATTGGTTATGCACTAACTGACTATGTCGCTGTATGTCGATAACCATCTCATTTGTGTAGAACCAATGCACTTACACAATAAGCTGGAGTTTTACTTTAAATTTGAAACGTGAACTTGTCTTGCAATTTTAAATATGTTTTATAATAATAATGATAATAATAATAAATAATAATAAGGATAATATATTAAAGTGTGACCTCTCATATTGTGTTTTGTTTCCCTTACCCTACCACCGTTCAAATGCTAGGTTCCAAAATACACGTGAAAATGAATTATAACTTCTTCTTTTTTTTTTCGCTTTTCAAAGCAAATTAGGATACAAAATGTTGCTGTTGTTGTTGTTGTTCTTTGTTGCTGTTGTTGTGTTGATTTGGTTATTTTTGTTTGCTTGTCAGTCGTTTTCTTTCAGAATTTGTCCCATGCCTTTTGTTAAAACTACTCAACACGGCCAATATCCCTGGTTTACAGAGCAAGCTATGATTTCTTGTGAATGAAAATACATTTAGTAGAGTCTAGAATTCATAGACTAGTCCTCATATCTTGGGAGGAAGGAAACCAAGATCGCGAGGAAGTAGTCTATTTATTCAAGACTCATTAAAACACATTTCGAGAGCACGGAAATGACTTTGCCTGAAAGACGGAAACACAATGCAGCAACAATGAACATTTTTTTTATCTTCTTCTTCTTTTTTTTTTTTTTTTTTTTTTTGGGGTGTTATAAATCTGAAGATTCCAGACGGGTTTTGTTTCCATTTGTCAAAGTCGTGTAGCACGTACGTCAGCAATGGTGTCAGTACAGACCGTCACTGAATAGCTGGATTTTCGTCCTTCCCCTGATAGCAGAGCGACGTCTTAAAGACGTCATATTTACGTCTTGTACTACGTCTTTAAGACGACATAACATGACGTAAAAAAGACGTAAACTTGCACCCGCGTACGTCGTCTTCAGGACGACATATTTTGACGTGATTTTTACGTCTTATTCGTCAAAGAAAGACGTCTTTAAGACGTCAACTTGTACCATAGGAAGACGTCATATGGACGTCATATTTACGTCTTTTAGTTAAAGAAAGACGTCTTTAAGACGACATAACTTTACGTCAAAAGACGTAAACTTGCACCCGCGTGCGTCGTCGTGAGGACGTCATATTTTGACGTGATTTTTACGTCTTATTAGTTAAAGATAGACGTCTTTAAGACGTCAACTTGTACCATAGGAAGACGTCATATGGACGTCATATTTACGTCTTTTAGTTAACGAAAGACGTCTTTAAGACGACATAACTTTACGTCAAAAAGACGTAAACTTGCACCCGCATACGTCGTCGTGAGGACGTCATATTTTGACGTGATTTTTACGTCTTATTAGTTAAAGAAAGACGTCTTCAAGACGTCAATTTTACCCAAGAAAGACGTCTTACAGACTTCGTGTATACATTGTATGGACATCAAATTTTGACGTGATATTTACATCTTATTGATAAAGAATAGACGCCTTCAAGACGGTAACTTGTATCAAAGGTAGACGTCGTACTGACGTCATATATTAATGTGATTTTTACGTCTTACTGGTAAAAAAAGACGTCTTTAAGACGTTAAATTGTAAAAAAGGAAGTCGTCATACAGATGTCATATATTTATGTAGTTTTACATCTTTTAAGTAAAAAAATACGTCTTAAAAGCATAAACTTGTATCAATAGTTTACATTGTACGGACTTGAATCTTTACACAATTTGTCCATCCTATTGGTTAAAAAGGACATCTTCAAGACGTAAATTTGTAGCAACGGAAGACATAAGGACACCAATTCGATGTACTTTTTATCCTTACATGAGCTTTACGTCTTTTTGTCCTCTAAATGACATCTATATGACCACCTGATCAAGGAAGAAAGTGTACAAATCACTCATTCTGAGCAATCACACGGTACAATCAAAGCAACAAATATTGCATCACATACGGTAATATATACATGCCAGACAGAAAGTAATTTTCATATTTTTAATGTACATGTAAATGGTGTGAAGAAGGATAACACAAAACTATAAAATACTTATTTCTATACCTTCTTTTTCTAACTTGCCTTCTATACGTACAGTGTCTTTCCATCCCCATCCTAATCTCATAATTGATTTTAATAAAGTTAACAGGCCATCACAAAGATATCTGTTTTGTCATAAAATGTGCTACTTTTTAAAGATAAACATTACAATTAAAGAACGGTTTTCATTTGCTTTCAAATTAAATTCACTTATCAGTACAAGAAACCATGACATATTATATTGCATAATTGGTTAAACTTATAAGTCTTGCGGTTGTGAGAAGCAGGTTAGCAGCATAGAGACTAGGTAAAGCTATACTGATACCCGCAGTTTTTAGTAGATAAGCAAACATCACACTGGGAAGCTCCTCACATTCAGCAAAACAGAATAGTGGAAAGCAGGGCATTCATCAGCATAGCTCTACCTCGTCTCCATGCTGCAAACCCGCTCCTCACAACCACAAGACTGTAATGCAGATAAAGAGTATCAGATAAAACAAAAGGTTGTTGGAAACAAGTCTTACCAGAGAGTCAAGACAAATGGCTATATGTCAACAGAAGTAATTGCATTATTAGCAGCACATAATACATCAAGTAAACACAGATGCTCATTCAATATAGAATTTCTGAGCGTGAAAGATAAATTCTTGTTACATACAAGGGAATCTCTAAGTTTATGGCAATAATTCATATTCACAGTTTTAAAAGGCACATGCAAATGAAGTATAAAACTATACAATCTATATCACACATAAGAGAAAAATGGCACAAATGATAAACACATGGCTTAGCTTAGTTATCTCTTACACTCAAAAGAAACAAGTTGGCAGCAAGGAAAACAGGGAGAGCTATGCTGATACCTGCAGAGTTTTCTGATGATGGTTGCTTGCCCGTTGAAACCACGATGTTCGCATTTGGCGATACAGCATATTGGAAAACTGTGCAGAAATTAGCTCAACTGTACCTATTCTCTGTGCTAGAAACCTGCTTCTTACGGGCACATGACTTAAATATAAGAAAAGGCATTACTGGCAGTGGCAACTTTCATTCTTATAAATATCATCAAAGATTTTGTTTGCGAATACAGAAGCTGAAGTATAAAAACACAATTTTGATCAGATTAAACATTCCTGCCAGTACGACTGGCTCAATTGGGCAATTCAAGGTGACTGTGCAATAATGATGCAGAAGATATTTCCAACTTTAAGATAAAATAGCAAGCATGATGAAACAGTTTAGCACAAACAGATATATTCCATTGCTTATGTCACAACATTCATTTGGCAAGTTTGAAACTCCTGGGGTATTTTCACAAAGAATTAAAATTTAACTTAGATTCAATATAGGTAAGCCGTATTGTGCTTTCAAAATCACAGGTACAATCCAACAATTTTATACTTTTAACTACCAAAAATTCTCAAACCACAAAGATATTTATGGTTTTCTTAGAAGGCGCCACAGTGTGACACCCTTTAAAGACACATAGAAGTCAGCTCTCATGGGAATTCGACACCGTTCGGGTGTTTACCCAATAACAGGTGTTGTCAATCACCAGGGTTAGCCTTCAGTTTTATGACCATTCGACCTTATGTAATGCTTTGCTTTTCCCTCACCCGATCCGAAGCGGGATCCGAAGCTAGACTCTCCGAGAGATTAGGAGGTAATTCTTGACTGGCCTACGGGTTTGCTGTGTGCAGATTTGTACTCCCATTAATGTTATTTCCACCAAGTCTGGTGTCAGCGAATTATGGCCTTCTGCACATGGAAACTGACGATCCACTCACTTTAACAGTTGATTCTCCCAATAAATTTTTGAATTTTCCCAACCGTTTTCCATCGTTCGTTCGTGCGAAGAATATCAAGGAGTACATCATGATAGGAAGATCCTTATTTATCCAACTGATTGTCTCATCATCGAGCTCCCGAAGTCCAGAAGCACCGTGAGGGATTTGTAGATAGGACAAGCATCGATGACATGATCCATAGTTTGGATCTCTCCACAGGCACAGTTTGGCGATGGATCAGCTCCAATTTTATGCAGGAAGTATTGTGTACGGCCAACTCAATTCTGATACGGTTGAGGTTGACCCAGCTTTTCGTGAGAGGTCGCTGCCACTTGGTTTTGCACAGGGCTCTGGGATGAACTCCTTCAAGTTGGTAGTTGACGAATTCCACTGGTCTGACCAGCGTTTTGCTTTCCAGGTGGGTAAGGTGGAGGGGGGCTTCTCAAACGGCAGCTCAGCAGCCTGTGTTGCAAAGTGTCTTCTAGGGAGACGCTGTCCTTCAAAGGCAGAGGGGGCAGGAACAAGGCAGAGGGCAGGAACAAGGCATTTATCTCTGTCATGCTTTTGGGCAAGCTTAGTGTACTGCGCATCTCGTCTGAGCTGAAAATAAGATATAAAACAGGCCTTTAAAAACTTTCAACACTTAAATGTTTGGAAAAGGTATATAGAGCCAATTCTTTGCTTTGTGATGATTTACATTCACCTAAAATTAAATTAAATTATAATGCTTTCAGATCCGGGTACATAGGCGCAAAGAATTCTAATGGATGAAGAAAGCAAAAAGAAAGGAATACAATTAAGAAAAAAACTGTTATATATTTTAAAACTGAAATGTAAACAATTAAATAATGAATTCTGCCAGAAAATTACTGCTTGGTAAGATTTATCAAAAATAATTTCTCATTGCTCACAAACATAATGTAAACACACCTTTGGATTTTAAACTTTTGTTGGCAATGCAAAACGTGATTCAGGATTGTTTTTGTAAATTATCAATACAATTCTAGTTTGCTGATGAGGGTAGAATAAAAGCTCCTTGACCTATGCTGAAGGGAAATAAAAATGTTTGAAACTCGCAAAATATGGTCGGTTATTGCAACATACCTGCAGGTTTTAGTGATCTGAAATTAATTGAATTATATATACCGGTATATATAGTCAAACCTGCTTTAGTGACCACCTGTCTACAAGGACCACATTTTTGTTTCCCTTGAAAATGGTTTCTCATTGAAAAATGTACTAAAGGAACCTGTCTACAAAGACCACCTGTCTACAAAGACCACTTTTTGTGTTTCCCTTGGGCGGTCGCTATAGACAGGTTTGACTGTATATTTGAAACTACCGGTAAGGAAAAATACGCCTTTCAGTGAAATGATCAATTCTGTAGTGTCTAATTAGTCGGTGATCATGCACAATATGACAAAAAATGTACAAAAATAATACAAGTACATGTACACATTTACCAATAATGGCTTCCACTTTTTCATGAGGCTGCTGATCCTTAAGGAACATCCAGAAGGCTGAGAGAAAGTAGCATTTTCTGCATGGTACGTCTCACGTCAATCCAATCTATTGTGGCCACAATGTGCTTTGAATCCACTGCTTTGACGAAAGATGTTAAAAGATGCCTACAATTAATGAGAAAATAAATAACGTTAAAACAAAATGAATGGTTGATAATGTATGCATTTGCAACACATGTATAGGCCTACTACAAACTTCTTTGTACAGCCTGTGGGAAAGAATTTTGTTTACCATTTACGGGTGTAACCGATTATTTCCAGATAAAGGCTTGTGTTTACGGTAGCCTATAGGAACACACCATGAATTGATTAGAATTTATACCATTAAAACAATTTATGGTAACACAAATTTGTGCACGTCTTCAAAGGTGAAGTTTTTTCTGATACATTTGCTGTCTAAAGACTAAACTCTGTAGAAACGACTTGTTTAAGGTTATATGTATGTGACACAAGTCACAATGCTTTATTCCTCTGCGCATCGCACTCACAAAGCTCAATTTCCAGACATCTGGGCCCAGTCTTATAAAAAATTGCAATTAATTCAAATCATTTAGCTGCGCAAATAACCAATTCTTTTTATTTTTAAAATAATAAAGCACTAAATTCTCAAAACTGACATTACTCACAGCAGATGTGAGGCAGGCGTCGGTAGGCGTACGGTATGCCATTGTATTGTGCAGCAGTTTGCCGTGAATCACGTGAGAAAGTGTATATTTTAAGCCTTCATTTTAGGAAAAATAATCAAAAAAAAGATAAGAAAATTGACACGAAAGGGGTAAGAAACATAACTACTTTTAAATCATGACCATTATTTGAACAATTGATGAAGATTTAGTTGATTTTGGGTTATGTTTTAGTAGGGTATCTCCACGCCGTTAGGGTTAGGGTTTTAAAAAATGGATCGAAACTACACTAATAATAATAATTATATTTGCTTATATAGCGCCTAACACTTACTTTATCAGAAGTCTCTAAGTTACTTAGTAAGCGCTCTACAATAATGCAACATAATTACCCGGCTTTAGCAGAGCAGCTGTCACGTGCTCTGCATTTCAAGAATGAATTCCTACCAGGGCCCGTATTACAAAGAGTTGATATCAATCGTAACTTATTTGCGATTGATATCAATCGCAACCATGTACATAAGAGATAGGAGAATGCAAACTTGCGATTGATTGGAGGACTTACGATTGATTTGGATCAATCCTAACTCTTTGTGAGACGGGCCCAGGTCCCCATTTACTTCACCTGGGTGGAGTGTGGCAAATGTAGATCAATGTCTTGCCAAAGGACATTAGTGCCGCGGCGGGACTCGAACCGCGGACCAGTTGTGATCGACAGTCGGCGGCGTGTCCACTGACCACGACACCTCTACATCAATTACACTAGCGCTCCAGAGCTCCAACACCGGCGCCGCAGGCGTCGGACCGGTAACACTGTAGTGGGGCTTCTAAAACAGCGATGGGGCAACATTACTGTTAAATCTGCAATAGTAGTACTTACAATTTTACATCATAGGGTGCCACGAATCCTCAGGGCATAACAATGATCACTTGAATTCATAATTTGAAGAAATCTTGATGGGAAAAAAGAGGTTATTCAAAGCCCTACACATTCTTCCGTATACGCGTCGATTCAAAATGGCGAAGAGACAACGCATGCGCGTGAGCCGCAGAAAGTATGAATATTCATGCTATCGGCGCCGATCGCTCGAAATCGCTGAATATGCACGACTCGAACAAACAGAGCGGTGAATGTAAACCCAGGTCCCTGGCCTTCTCAACCTCGTGCATATTCAGCGATTTGACGTCGGCTCGATAGCATGAATATTCATACTTTCTGCGGCTCTGCCGCATATATGTCTCTTCGCCATTTTGAATCGACGTTGCGACATGGAAGAATCGTTTGTGTAGGGCTGAATAACCCTTTTTCCCATGAAGATTTCTTCAAATTAAATTCAAGTGATCATTGTTATGCCCTGAGTTCGTGCACCCTGAATGTAAAAATTGTACGACTACTATTGCAGAATATTGTCCCATCGCTGTTTTAAGCGATGTTGCACTCCGGCCTAACGGCGCATTCCGGTCTTAAGCAGAATTGTTTGCAGAGCAGACCCTATGGTCGGCTTCTGTTTCTAAGTCTAAAGAGAGAGCCGACCCTACCCAAATCAGACTAATCAGAATATCTAGACCTAGTCAGATTTTATTGAAACTTTCATCAGTTTGCTTCTCTTATTTTCTACTTTCTTTTAGTTTGAGAGTAGACTAGACTAGATCTAGTTGTATATTCAGGTTGGATTTCCCTTTAAAGTCATGTGTAGGCAAATGAATAAACTTTGCTTCAAATGATGCCCCAACCATGCATCCCATCAACAGGATCAAGATGTTACATAAAAATACATAGAAGGGAACAGCATGGACGTAGTACACACAGCACCAAGCTGCCTGCATTATGACACAATTATCAGTACACGGGACTACTTTTGTCAGCAGGTGTTGAAAGTCCGAGCTCACAATCATTAGACATACATATTAAACATGCATGTCAACTTTTCAGAACAGAAAACAGTAACTATAGATTTATGTACATTTTGTAAATAAATTAGGTAATTCTAAGACTTACCCATACTGTAGATTAGCAGGGGAAAACAGAGTACTGCACTGTACAATGGCAGCTGTATAACGGCCATTTACACTCCGATCAGCTCCCAATGCATACTATATATACAGTACATATACACATTGTAATGTATTGTGTAGCCTACGGCCTTGAGTATCACACACACAGCCTTTTTCAAATAGCGAGATTAGAGCATGTTTAGTCTTGATCGATATTGCAGACCTTTGCATGTCAAGATGGTGCACAATCTGATAATGACTAATGATTGGGGGCAAAGAAGTTCCCCATTTTCACCTCTGATAATTGCCCTATTTACTCAGTGACAAATGCTCATATTTGATCCTAATGGTTTCTTTTGGTTTCTACTGTTCTCTTTTTTTTTATAAAGACGTCAAATGACGTAATAACGTCGTCCATACGACAAAAAAATAATGACAAATAATAGTCTTTGAAAGACGTCATATGACATCGTCCACACGACAAAAATTATTACGGAAGAAAATAGACTTTTAAAGACGTCATAACGTCGTCCATACAACAAAAATTAATGACAATTAATATTCTTCGAAAGACGTCATAATTACGTCGTCCATACGACAAAAATTCATTGGAAAGAATAGCCTTTTAAAGACGTCATAATGACGTCAAATTAACGTCGTCAATACGACAAAGATTATATTGGAAAGAATAGTCATTTAAAGACGCGTCATAATGATGTCGTAATAACGTCGTCCATACAACAAAAATTAATGACAAATAATAGTCTTCGCAAGCCGTCATAATTACGTCGTCTATACGACAAAAATTATATTAGCAAAAAATAGTCTTTTAAAGACGTCAAAATGTTGTCGTAATGACGTCGTCAATATGACAAAAATTATCTTGGAAAAGTAGTCATTTAAAGACGTCATAATGACTTCGTAATAACGTCGTCATTACGACATAAATTTTATTGGAAAAATAGTCTTTTAAAGACGTCATAATGTTGTCGTAATGACGTCGTCAATACGACAAAATTATCTTGGAAAAATAGTCTTTAAAGTCGTCAAAATGACGTCGTAAATACGACAAAAATTATCTTGGAAAAATTAATCTTTTAAGACGTCATAATGACGTCGTAATGACGTCGTAAATACGACAAAATTATCTTAGAAAAATAGTCTTTTAAAGTCGTCATAATGACGTCGTCAATACGACAAAAATTATCTTGGAAAATATAGTCTTTTAAAGACGTCAAAATGTTGTCGTAATGACGTCGTCAATACGACAAAAATTATCTTGAAAAAATAGTTTTTTTAAAGACGTCATAACGACGTCGTAATGACGTCGTCAATACGACACAAATTATATTGGAAAAATAGTTTTTAAAGACGTCATAACGACGTCGTAATGACGTCGTCAATATGACACAAATTATCTTGGAAAAATAGTCTTTGAAGACGCCATAATGACGTCGTAATGACGTCGTCAATGCGACAAAAATTATCTTGGAAAAAATAGTTTTTAAAGACGTCATAACGACGTCGTAATGACGTCGTCAATACGACACAAATTATCTTGGAAAAATAGTCTTTTGAAGACGACATAATGACGTCGTTATGACGTCGTCCATACGACGTACGACGTGTTTACCACTTTACGACCAATTTATGACGTCTTTAAGACGTCAGTCTGCTATCAGGGTCAATCCCCCCAAATTTGTTCACCCTCCCCCTCCCAACTCACGAAAACTCACGTTTGGTACATGCAGAAAATGAATGCAAGAACCCCGCAGCCCCCCACCCTCCTCAAAAAAATTGATGCATAACTTCGTTTCATAGAAAATACTGAACACTCACTTTTTCTCGCTAACCTTGCTGTCCATAATACCACGTTGTACTAAAGTATAAATTGTATGGAAGGGTAACAAACTTAGACTACTACAAGTCTGGAAAGGGCCGATTTGTTAGTCTAACACACTCGAATGAAGGTTACATAACAATTAATAGTCTAATACGATAACTGCATGTAAACATCAGCTCGAAGCTTCGATCAATAGTAGACTATAATTCACATGTATGTCTGGAGAGTGTTTCTTATTGTACATAGGTCAGTGGACGCGTGAATAGGTATTACTATACACCCGTATAGGATCCTTGCAGGTCTTGGCTGAGACTTATTCTACTCCATACTAGCCTATGATCAGAATACCGAGGGATTGTGCAGCCATCTTTCTTGATTATATACAAAGTGATAGAAACGGTTATTAACCTGGATTAACTAAACATGGCGAGACTTCCAAGAGCTGGTCTACTCTTTGCCACTATCCTGTGCTTTGGACTCACTCCTCTCCCGGTTGTCTCTGGGGCGAAAATTATGCTGGCGATGACGATGGTCCTGAACAGCGTTAGTCAGCATATTCTGTTTTCTGCTATCACGGAACCCCTGGTTGAACGAGGACACGAAGTCATTCTCCTTACCCCTCAGTATAAGGTCACTAAGGGTCTCACTGAGGGAGCCGTCACTGGAAAGATCTTCTTTAAAACCAACCGGACAAAGGAAGAGATGGAGGAGATAGCTTCAGGCCTTCAGTCCATTGCTCTTGGCTTTAGCCAAGAATCTTTCATGGAAATCGTGGGCAGGGTGCGGCAGATCATCCCATGGTTCTCCGAGGGGTGTTTTCGACTTTTCGAAGACCAGGAGACGTTAGATCGCCTTAAGGCAGAGCAATTTGATCTGATCATCACCCTGCCTTTTTGCGGATGTGATGCCTTGCTCGCAGAGTACCTCGACGTACCTTTCATCGTGATGACTCCTCTTCGAAGGACGCCCTCCTTTTCCGAAGACACCTTTGGCATCCCTGCTCCATCATCCTACACTCCGTACAGCGGATTGACCACATTCACCGACCAGATGACGTTCTTCCAAAGGACTGCCAATATTCTAATGCGTTATGTAACGGAGCCAATGCTGATGTACTTCACTCGTGTGGGTATGAGTCGGATTCAAAAGGAACATAACATCAGACCTGATCTGACCATTGATCAGCTTCTTGGGAAAGCTCAGCTTTGGTTGTCTCAAGGTCACTGGGCTTTTGAGTTCGCTCAACCCACTGCACCAAACTACGTCACAATCGGCGGGATCACTGTTAAACCAGCCAAACCATTGCCAAAGGTAAAACCAGATTTCACATATCACAACTGGAGTCTTTCGGTCACACCATGTGGCAGCCTTTTACGGTGGTATATCCTTTTCAGTAAGGCTACCATGGTGTTACCGAAGGCCTCCAAGCTTGAATACGTACGCACGCACCAGGAAAACACAGAATAATTGCTTTGATTTGATTCGTCCTGTAATGATTAATACAATGAAGAAATAATGCAATACACATTGAAAAAAAAGGATATACACAATTTGTTTTTAACAGAATAAACATGAAAGCTGACAAGATCATTTACATCCGAATATATAGACCAATCAATATAGACTAGCGCGATATACAATATGGTTTTGAAATTGTCCTTACAGTTGTTGTCTTGAAAGTCTTTGCGATCAGTGAATTTAGTGCATGATCAAACTTTAAACTTTAGACTTTTCTTTCTCTTTGCAGGAAATGAACGACTTTGTGGAAGGCTCTGGAGAACATGGTATCATTGTGTTTACCTTGGTAAGATTCTCAGTTAATTGAGTGCGTGAAGAATTCATTGGCTCCTAATCTGTGTGTATAATTTTAAAATGTATGGAATGAAAAAGAAGTTTTGACAGTGACAGCTCACTCTACATGACTTGTGACGGTTCTATAGGATTTTTTTGTAAAAAGAAAATTGGGCACATTTTCCTAAAACATATCCAAGCAATCAAATTATCGAGGAGAATGATAAGAGTAATAAACAGGAAAATGATTAGGGCACTTTATATCTTAGGTATGAACAGTCCCTTCCCAATCCCTCAGTGCACTCTTTAACACATGGATGCAATTGCATTGTCTCATTCAATGCCCTTCAATTTATATTAATTGTGACCAACGTAGCCTTAACTCCTCAAAGAAGACGAGGTGTTTTATCTCTCTCTCCCTCTCTCTTTATATATATATATTATATGCAATTCATATTATTTTGTTTTCAGGGATCTGTTGTTTCATCGTTGATGAACGACGAACTCAATGAAAATTTGGCCAAAGTTTTCAGCGAGCTACCGCAACGGGTGCTATGGCGATTAAAGGGAACACGCCCACGTAACCTTGGAAACAACACACTCGTTTCTGATTGGCTACCGCAGAATGACCTCCTTGGTAAATGACCGTTGTATTTAACTGAATATCTGTTTATTATTTGATACTCTTTTTTTATATGAAAAAACAGCCATGGCTGAAATTTAAATCACGATAGAAATCGCATTGCATAAAAAGAGTTCGGTAGTCCTGTGCATGTTAACCTGATAATATACTGTAGGCAAGGGACAAATACGTGTGTACTTCAGGAGGAAAATTGGTAAGAAAATTAGAAGGAGAGACTAAACGGTAGTATGTTTTAAAAGAAGAGCATAGATATTCAAGATTATAAAAACCAAATATGACATCATATTCATATATTGGAAATTGAACTCATGGCGTATGACATATGCCACTCTCCACCCAGGTAGAGTAGATTAGCAAGAAGAATTTTATATTGATGAGTGCCATAGCAGCATTGCTAGTACCGGGGTTATTCTACTTTCTATGCAGTGCAGTTGAGTACAATTTGACTCATAGCCGCTCTGTATAAATAGACAATCATTATGATCATTATTATTAATTTTGTCACATTTCACAACAAAACCTCAGGTCATCCCAAGACGAAGCTAATGATCTACCACTGTGGTGCTAACGGTATCAATGAGATAGTCACCCATGGAGTACCGGTCCTAGCCATGCCTTTAGGCGGTGATCAGATGGGTAATGCGGTCCGTATGCAAGCCAATGGGATGGGTACCGTCATCGACAAGAACACCCTCACGGAGGAGAGCTTTAGAGAGGCCCTTCATGAGATGCTTAACAATCCGAAGTGAGTGTTTAGTGAGCACAATTTTTTTTTTGCGCCTTCAAAAATTGAAAAAAAAAATTCACCACCACCCCTTGAGCGCCAGGGGAGGGGGCCCATCTTCTTTTTCCCCAAAAGGGTGTTTTTACATGTTTTTTTTCTAGAGGGGCCCCCTGGATCCGCCACTGATTCTCACACCCCCCATAGGTTGAGATACGCCACTGTACGTATCGGGAAACATAAGTGTAATTTACAGTATAATACATGTCTCATGTCCAGTACTCGCCCCGTGTCTCTTTCATCATCTCCTCACCCTTTCTTCTCTTCCTCTCTTTTCTTCCATCATCACTAAAGACAGACATTCATTCATTCTTCCATTTTTGTATTTTCTTTCTTATGTAAATGTACACGTTTCTTTGTCATGATGTAATGTAATCCCTAATATTTTGAAGCGCCTTGAGCATTTAACTAAAATGGATAATGGCGCTATATAAATCTCATGTATTATTATTATTACTATACACAGGTATACAGCTAATGCGAAGAAGGCTGCCGCGATAATGAAGGATGAAATAGTTCCCGTCCGGGAGAAAGTTGTCTACTACATCGAACACATCTTGAAATTCGGTGGTGATCATCTCCGCTCTCGAGCTCTGGAACTCAACTTCATCCAACGAGAATCGATCGACGTCATGGCATTCCTTGGGGCCGTTGTACTTGCATTCATCTTCATTATACGTTTGGTTGTTTGTAAATGTTGTGGGCTATGTTGCAGTAAGCAACAAAAAGCCGGCAAGTCTAAATCAGATTAATTGAAGTATTTACACCGATTCGTGATACTAAAGTATAATACATTAGGAAGGTAATTAAGTGATTGATTTTTTAAAATTTTCATCTTCACTCATTTTGGCAAATAATAAACTCAAATATGCAATAGAATACCATAAATGGTCCAGTGTTTTGCGATTTTCTTTTCTTGAAATCATTGACTCCGTAATTAGTAGCCATACAAGAGGGTAATTATGTGACTGATCAACTTTGACCCGAATTCGACAAAAATGTTTTTCCAAATTACCATAACCTTTTACTGCAAATTGCCCGAGGATTTGTCGCACACATTCATACTGGACAATAGTTTACCCAACATAATAAAGTGATGTTTGCATTGAAGGGTCTCATCATTAAAAGAGAAAGAGAGAGAGGAAGAGAGAGAGAGAGAGAGAGAGAGAGAAATAGAGAAAGAGAAAGAGAGAGAGAGAGAGAGAGAAAGGTAGAGGGAGTGAGCGAAAAGGAGAAAGATAGAGAGAGAGAGAGAGAGAGATGGAGAGAGAGAGAGAGAGAGAGAGAGGGTGGGGGTTATAATGAGAGAGGGTGACAAGAGATGATAATGATGTAAATATCTGAGAATAAAATATTATAAAACGAGGAAATATGTACTTGTAGAGAGAATGTGGATTTGTGTGCATCTACATGGGCATGTAGGCGAGAGAGAATTATAAAGTATTATTGATGTGCATTGATTTCACTTGCAATAGTAGGGAAGTATTTAACACGATCGCACAGACTTTTGGGAAATCAACCCTAAATCAATTTCACTTGCCTTGTTCATCACCTTCTGAGATGTGTGAACATTAATGTGACGTGTGACGTAATCTGAGCATGGTCTGTCTGAGATATACAAATTGAACTGGGTATTGAAATAGCCCTCGAGTCGATTTCTCGAAAGTTTTCATGATCGTGTTAAATTGTCATATTTATTGCTAGCGAATAAGTGTAGAGGTGTTGAACCACAAGGTACAGGGTTTGAATCCCTGTTGCAGCACGTACTAATGTCCTTTTGCAAGACATTTATTTTCATTTGCCACACTCCCCAGCCAAGTGAGGTATTATAAATGGGTACCTGGTAGGAATAAATTACTCAAAATGCTTGAGCGCTGCAATGGCATCCGTGCTAAAGGTGGGGGTAGTAATTATTACTACCCCACCTTTAGCACGGATGCCAGTACAGCGCTCAAGCATTTTTTTAGTAATTACAGGGCTTCACTATTATCATTTAACAAGGAAAAGTCCGCTAACATTAACACATAGACTTAGGGATAAGCAAACAATCAAAGATTTTTTTGTATAACCTTCCACGTGGCAACAATTACGTGTCGGCCCAGTGAGTCAGCGAGATTTTATCATGCAGTTAGCTTATGTAATGGTATTTACGATTACATGGAATTTGATCAATGTTCTCTGAGAAGACATACATTAGACCTGCTGACGCAATATGGTGGGTTTTTTCTTACACGTACTTGAAAATGTAAAACAAATTAATAATAATTATAACCCTTTAGCCTATGGAAACTAGAGAATTTAAGAGTATTGTGTAGGAAGATAATTTATTTAATATCAAACAAACAAAGAGTAACAATGATGCAGTGTAAAATATCTCAAACTACAATACGTGGTAAATACTTTTACAAAAAATAACGAATTTGAGGGGTATTGAGAAGGACGATTTATCAGTTAAATATCAGTTTTTACTGCTTCATCACTTTTCCTCAATTCACAGCTGTGTAGATCAAGGGAAGGGAGCTAGTGGGAAGGGGGTAGTCACATGCAGGCATCCCTAACACTAGAGTTATGGTTAGGGTTAGGGTTACCCAAACAATGATGTAAAATATTTTGCCCTTTAAATGAATACAGACAAAATAGATAAAAATTAAATAAATGTATTAACGGTAAAGAACGTGTGTGTGTGTGTGTGTGTGTGTGCGTGCGTGCGTGCCTGTGTGTGTGTGAGAGAGAGAGAAAAAAGAGAGAAAAGGCGAGAGAGAGAGAGAGAAAGATAGAGAAAGGAGAGAGATATATGTAGAGGAAGGAAAGAGAGAGGGAGAGAGAAAGATAGAGAAAGGAGAGAGAGAGAAAGGAGAGAAAGATATGTAGAGGAAGGAAAGAGAGAGAAAAGGAGAGAGAGAGATCGATAGAGAGAGAGAGAAAGAGATAGAGAAAGGAGAGAGAGAAAAAAAACAAAGAGGGAGAGGGAAGGAGTGAGCATAGGGCGGACATGCGGATAGGACGAGAAACGCAACCGATATCTTCTTCGCTCATTTCACTAGAGTTTGTAAATGATTTATGGCTATACAGATTTTTGAAAATGGTTTTTTAAATGTTGAGATCTAGATGACCTGCGATTTATTAAAGAAATCTTGATTACAAAATCATGTATCATATTATATAGATACGTAATAACAGATACAGCATAAATCGGGTTCAGTAGAGAGTGGAGGAGTCTTAATTAAGTTTTTCAATCTATTGGGAAAGCTAACGAATTGATGTGAACGAAAGCACCATGAATGTTTGATTGCTAATTTTCATAAAGATTTGAATAAAGAAAATTGAGAGCAAACATCGTGATTACATTCGAGTAAGTTGGAGTACTTCGAAACTTCACAGTACTGAATATATTTGGAGGCATGCTCAAGGGTTTGGGAATGGGATGGGTGACGGGTAGCTGCCCGTGGGGCCAGAGTGGTAGGCCTAGTTGTCCTATAATGGGTAGTTAATTGTCCTACGGATGAAGTCGTCCATGATGATTAGTTGCCATAGGTTCATTCCACAAAACGTACCGCATTCTACGTTCAAACTGGATTTTAGAAAATGGCTGCAATTAGAGGGTTGAATTAATACTGAGAGAGTTACCCTGTTTAAAAAGAACAAATAAATAGAATAAAAATAAACGTTGGGGAAGCGCGCAGACACTTGTCATGCAGAAAATATATTAACAGATAGAGGTACAACGGGTTTATCCATGCACGCCCGATAAAAGGTTATATATGCTCGCGTTTTGTTGTTGAAATATACAATATTGAATCAAGGGCAGATGGTAATTTCACCTTCCAATGTTAAGTCGCAGAAAATAATTACGGATTTTATAGAGGAGGAAAAAAATTGGGAAGAATTAAAAGTGAATATGAATGTGAGCAAGGTTAGTAACATTGCTGTATGTTTGGTGTTTGTGCGTGCGTTTGTGGGGGTGTTCTTGGGCGTGAGTGTATGTTATTGTACTCTAGTGTGTACACGTTTCACGTTTGTGAGTGTGCATGATTGTGTACGTGTGAGGATGTTTTGATATTGAAAGATGTTTTTATATTAAATGAAGTCACAATAACAAATAAGGGGGAAATAGTGTGCGCGCGTGTTTGTGTGTGAAGCTAGGCGTATATATTTTATATTATATCCCGCATACTAAGAATCTTGCAATCTGATTGGTCTAAACGAGGTCACATGATCAATGATAGATTAGTACTATCACCCTGCGATAGTACTTTTGTACAGTAATTTTTTGCTGCTGCCCCACTTGCCAATTGAATAAGCATAGCAAAGTAGGTTAAGCGAAATGATATCAATATCTACCGATATCTGCTGAAGCTAAACTGTCTGCAGAATCAGAACGCCGCGTGCGAAAACCTAGCTCTTTTAATTATGAAAAATTCACTACGCCTTTTTTCTCTCATAACACTGGGATACTTGATCAGAAAAATAATCGGGTTTCTTTTTGGACCCCACTAGCGGGACTTATACGGACGAGCACTTATGTTAACTATTGATTGATTTCACTCCCCCTTTCTCACGGAGTATCGATTTTTGTTTTAGTCCCCCGTTAGTTTAACCTATATGCTATACTGCACCGCACAATGCATATACCATACATATCCGTGTGTGCACACTTAACGGGATCATTATACGTGAAAATCCTGTACAATTTGGCTTTGGCAACTCTTCCTTTCATATTTCAACTGAATACCATCGAGTCAATTTACCCACGCCTCCTGATTTAGTTGGTGAGTTCCTATTCATACTTTCTTTCAATTTATCAACAATTCTTTGTTTATTTGAATATTTTCGGTACGTGCCTGTAAAGTAATTGCATTGCGGGTATAAACCGTTAATTATGCCTGTTAAACTATTAATGATATCCACCCATGTGAAAATGGTGGAAGTTATTCTGTTATTCTGTTATACTGAAGAAAAAAACTGCTTTGAAGGTCAAACATATCTCCTTCTAGCTATTTTAGTTGGTAACCCAAACGAAGTGATTGTATATACTGTTAGACAATGTTAACTGATATATTGGAAAATATGTTTCGAATTAAAGCCTACGTTACATTTTTTTCAATTCCCGAACCTGCCTATTTAAGACTCATATATAAATTTATTGATATCAGCTTTACTAATCAAAATAAGAAACCAAATTCCATTTTATCGCATAAATGCCACCCTTTTATCATACGCAAAATACCACTGTTTAATATTGGAGTTAATTCTAACAGTTTCAAAAATATCTATTCAATTTCGAATAGGAAGATGATGTACGAAATGTACTTACAGTATCTATTCAAAATAAATAGATGCTATTCGTATTGGAATATATATTTTTGACAATAAATTGAATGGTAGTCAAAGTGACGAGTAGCTGTGTTCTATTGAAACAATGTATCGGCTATCACTAGATCTAGAGTGTAAAAGCAACTAGTATGAAGTCAGCAATCATTTAGAGGCCTGAAACCAGCGTTCGATCCGAATCGATCGGAAGTCCTCCAATCAATCGCAAGTTTGCAGTCTCCTATCTCTTATGTACATATAGTTGCGATTGATATCTACTGTTTGTAAGATGGGGCCCTGAAGTTACCAACTCCCTTTTTAAATTATCATTGCCTCAATCCATCGTCATGCAGTAGCAACTAGCCTTTACTTAGAACATTTATTTTCCATTACACCATATTTCTATACTACAGATGACGCTATCTTCAAGTTTGTGAGTTACAGCAGTAAAAGGCGGCAGTGTGCATTTGTCACCCTTGGATGTACTTTACAGGCCTAGCTAGCTGACATTTTAGTGGTGATACGAGTACACTCCTGGAATCACGTGACAATCACATCGACCCAATCACCTGATCTACCCGAGGAGGTCATTCATTGACAATGCTCAGGAACAACCTCATGAGACGAGATACAGCAAACGCGCGGAGAATCATCCCAGTATGCGCATTCCTTAGCGCATGCGCAATATTACTCCTTATCCGCAGTGGAAAGGTACCGTCAGTCCTTACGTTTGGTAAACGCGATTCTGGATCGGAGAATATCTTACGGGAGACGCACAATAGACGATACTTCTACAACCGCACCGCCATCCGCTTAAAGAAAATATCCGAGGTGCGGCAATGCTATCACCTATCGCGTTCTCTGAGGAACCAGCTCCTCGATATTGATAGTCTGGATAGCATCGGCTGCAAACAGCGAGTACCCAATGTGATAATAGTAGGAGTGAAGGAAGGTGGAGAAGCAACACTTCGTTTTTTTCTTGATAAACACCCTTCCGTTATGTTTTCTTCATCCGACACAATCCGTTACTTCGATAGACCAAGTTTCCGCAAATTGAAGGGAATGTCGTGGTACATGGAAAAAATGCCTTACACGTCTCCTGATCAGGTTATGATCGAAATGGACTCGGACTACTTTGCGAGTCGCAACGCACCCGATGGCATCCGAAACGACATCGTACCAAAGCCGAAGCTGCTCGTCGTTCTTCGGGATCCAGTGAAGCGCGCCCTCTTAGAATACTCTGACTCTGCTAAGGCGGTTAAAAGGAATCCTCCTAGCAGCTGGTGGGTGAAAAGTGCCGGGCAGTATCCATATCTTGATAGCTTTCATCACATCAGTGATTCCTTCGCAAGTTCCGTCATCAGCGAGGACGGCGACGTCAATGTTTGGAACGGCGTCGTCAATGTGGGCATGTACGTGATCCAGCTCCGAAGATGGTTCGAGTGGTTTGGTAGTTCACAGGTCATGATCATCGACGGTGATCGGTTAGAGAATAATCCGATACCGGTATTGAAGTCTGTCGAGGACTTTATCGGCGTGCCACGATACCTCAACGCAACGGCAATTAAATTCGATTCTGGTACTAAGACACACTGCATGATGAAACCATTCAACTTATGCCCTCCCGCCAAATTATCATATCCTGCTCCTGATCAGAACACTATCAAGACATTACGGTCTTTCTACCACCGTTACGATCGTCAACTCTACCAGATGCTGGGTAGGAATTTCACTTGGTTCAAAGACTCGCTGTTCGTCAACAAAACGGCGTTTTCTTTCTCGAAACACAGCAAGCAGCAGAAAAGGAAACTCCGATACAAGAATCCTCAGACCAATTGCTTGAAGAAGAGAATCAATAAACGGTGCGTGTAATTGACTATAAAGAAAAAAATGAATAAAAAACCTATATCGGTTCTACCTCATGCAATGAGGCACAGTTTAGATGACGATAGAGAAACTGCGTTGAAGCAGAATGACCGCAACGTGAACTTGATGTGAGGCAATCTGAACGCAATATGAAAGCATTGTAAACGCCATGAGAACGTTGTGTTTTCATACTGTCATATTGCTGAACAACACTTTAAAAAAAAACATCTTTTTAACATTTGGATTTCTTCAAACTTTTTAACTTTTACATTTTTGAACTTTTGAACTTTTGAATTAACATTTTTTAAAAATCTTTTGAGTATTAATGTTTTGTTTTGTTATCGTTGTTCAGCCACATTTGACCTTTTATTGTTATAAATTTTTCTATAATTGTGTTATTGTATTGTTTTTCATGACAGTACTTTATTTTAACTACATTTAATAATATACGATTGTCATTTTTGTTATCCGATTGGCAATGTTATTGAATGTACTTTGAACTTTTATACGGCTCTAATAAAAACCATCTCGTCAATGTCTGGGCCTTTTACCGTGACGAAATATAAATAAATATAAATAAATAAAAAGGTAAATACATAAATAAATAAATGTATTTAATTATTAATAGGCCTACCTGTAAATGGTTTCGCCGCACGCGTTTTTCTTATAGCCATGATAATAATAATTGTTATAGGGATTTAGATTAATAAGGCCTGCACCGTAAGAAATGTCTTAATAAGCTTTTTTTGTGGGGTCGAGATATTCCCCCATGTTTGCAGTTATGATCTTTTGGAAAGAAAACTACAATTAGATGTGTATTCACTGGAGCATACTATTCTGATTGGCGCGTACACCCCACCTTCCCACAGTGGGCCTGCCCAATCCCATATCTCCACATTCTCAGATTCTTGTGGCATATACTTTTACGGGCTGTTAATTGGCAAATGGCAAGTGCATGTAGTCAGTGGCGTAGACAGGTTCGTACACCTGGGGGGGATGACTGGGCTGCCAACGCTAGCGAGGCGAAGCGACCGAGCAGAAAGTGTGGGAGGGTGTCCCCCTCCCACGGTAGGGAGCTTTTGCAATTTTGAACTTGAAATCGTGCAATCTGATGCATACTTAATGAGGTAAAATAACACACACAAGCGTGCACGCACACACGCACATACTCATTCACGCACACACACACACATACACACACACACACACACACACACATACTACGCCTTGAATGGACAGACATACATCGACAAGATCTACACACCGTGGCATACGAATACAGAATGGACTGACACATAGTATTGCATATTGAACCACACTACGTATTTATTTATCTCTGTGAATTTTGCTGTTACACCTCTTCAGAAAAAAAACCAATGTCAACTGTGTACACGCAGGTATAGTCTTTGTTGTCTTGATTGATTGATTGATTGATTGATTTTTATTCGACAAGCTTCCAACATATACAATAATAACAGATCAGAAATAAGTCAGCTTGAACAGGATAACCCACGAAAGCTCGTGGTATGTGGTTATGAATGAAAACAGCCTCTGTGGCCATTTGTGAATAGAACACATAAACAACAAACAAATAACGATTAAACTTTGAACAATATGTCTGTTCATTATAAAGCATAATAAATACGTACATACTATGCTTTTTTTTACCTCAAAGAAACAGGCATAGTATCCATAGATGGATATTGGCTGGCGGCTCATTAACATACAGATACAAAAACATAAACAGTATCACTATGATCCATGGAGTAACAATACTGCTTTGTAAGTTTGTGAAGAAATCGGAACCATAACGGCATTGCATCGTTTCAAATTAGGGCATTATTTACTTCTATTTGATCTCAGTCTTATAATAGTAATAATAATAATAATAATAATAATAATAATAATAATAATAATAATAATAATAATAATAATAATAATAATAATAATAATAATATCTTGTGGTTTGCAATCTTAGAGGTATCTTGTGGTTATCTTGTGGTTTGCCCCATTTGAACACGCAAAACTCGTGGTTATCTTTTGGTTTCCACACCACGAGATTGCGCGCACTGCAAAATATGCGCGATTAATCTTGTGGTTATCTTGTGGTTTCCAAACCACAAGATAACCACAAAATACTTGTAAAATTTTCTTTTTTTTACCGTCTGAATTGGCTTTCACCGTGTGAATGCGGCTAATAACAATAAACACAATTACAATAATGATGAGGATTATTATTATCATCATCATAATTATTATTATTATTAATATTATAATTGTTATCATTATTATTATTACTATTATTATCATCATTATGACTTATTAAGTAAGCAAATATCATTCCCCAAAACCTGGGGGATGATTGTACATGCCATCCCCCCCACCTTGTGAGGTGGGGGGGATGCATCCCCTCATCCCCCCCGTTGTCTACGCCCCTGCATGTAGTACGTACACGTATCACTACCTCGTTACTCTCTTTATTTATCAATTATTTATGAGTAAATAGACAGTGTTTTCGACCATTTTAGTTATGAAGATGTATTTTAATTCGTTGCTTACATACATGGCCGATGGATATAGCATGATAATTGGAGAAGCAACTGTAAACAAAAATGTAGAAATATTTGAGGCTCTATAATATTTATGCTATCTGTTGATTGTTATCAACTGATTAAACATGAATGGTTTCCCAGCAACTATGGCGTTTTCATTTTAATTTGATCATCGTTTAAATCAGACAAGGGGAAAGAAAGAAGACCGAGTGTGAGAGAGAGAGAGAGAGAGCTATATAGAGAGGTGGGGCAGGGCGGAGGAGAAGGGGAGGGAGGGAGAGAGAGAGATACAGGGAGCTAGACGGAGAGAGAGAGAGGGAGAGCGACAGAGAGAGGAAGTGAGGGAGAAAGGGGGCGGGCGGCCGGGTTTAGAGGAAGTTATAGAGCCGAAAAAGAGGGGAAAAGAAATAGTGAGTGTATTAAATTAAGAGAGTTGGAGAGAGAAAGAGAGAGAGAGAGAGAGAGAGAGAGAGGGAGAGCTAATTGCCACTAGCGTGTAAATAAATAAATACACACTGTATATATATATATATATATATATAAATAATAATAATATTGGTTTCTTATATAGCGCACGTATCGACCTTGCAAGGTCCTCAAGGCGCTCCAACATTACCCGGCTATGCTAGGCTGCCGATTTCGGCGCTCACAGCATACAAAGAATTCCTTCCTACCAGTACCCATTTAACACCTGGGTGGAGAGTGGCAAGTGTAGATTAATGTCTTGCCAAAGGACATTAGTGCCTCGAACGGGACTCGAACCACTGCCCCTGTGATCCACAGTCCGACGACTTATCCACTACGCCACAACACCTATATATATATATATATATAGATGAATAGGAAAGAAAGATAGAAAGAGGGGAAGAAAGAAAAGAAAATTGAAGGATGACTGCATTTTAGAGACTAACGATTTAAAGCATAAATAAATTGTGCATAACAAAGCTTAACAACAAAATCCCAAATTTTAGTTCTTTGAAGAAGAAAATTATTCAATATCATGAAGACGAGAGATATCATTCTATATCTGGTATGTATAACATTTTTTTTTACTAAGTGGCAGGCACTTCATCATTTGTTTATATGAAGAACAAAAGGAGAGAAATGTGAAAGTATTTTGTTTTATTTGAGTTAAAGTAAGATTTGATTTCATTGAATTGTAACATGTTTTGTTTGATTTTGATTCAATAAAATAGCCTATGTATATGGAGGGCTAAAACGTTTTAAAAAAACATAAATAATTGTGCACGGGTCGCACATTGCCCGTGCAAACATAATACTAGTAGTCTAGATAGGCGCGCGTACGTACGTGTAATGTTTAGTTTAGTTCAATAGTTGTTTAGATTAATTATAGTTAATTATTAACTCAATCACCTCATTGGGGTATGTGAGTGCATAATAAAAATGATCCAATTGTTATTAACTTGACAATAAAAGTATTAAATAAAAAAAAGTAAAACATGAAAATAAGATCATGTTAAATCATGTAACTATATAGGTGAAATATAAACACACAGGTAGGTTACAGGCACCGCCTGCATTGCATTGATAAGTGAACTAGTTACATACATTATTTAGAAACTAAACTATATACACGTACTGCTGGGATTGAAGATATACAAAGATGAATATAGGCCTATTATGAATATATTGTCTATGTTTGTTCCTGTAAAGTGTAACTATTATAGAAAGAATAATTTGTGCTATTTATTGAAATATTGAAAATTACCTTGCAGAAATTTGCATCTGAAGTAGTATATATAGGCCTAGTTCTAAGTGTGAATCCATTTTAAAATGCATTTACTAGTAGTAATTAGCGCAACAGCGAATCGACCGAGACTAGACTGGAACCGAGACTATTCAACAATTTTGTGGGACACATTTTCGGGTATGCACAGATTTATTCACGCATTTTTATGATTAAAAGCTTTTCTCTCCGTCTCATTCTTGTATTTGTATCTCTATACATAGAGATTCAATATGAATGTTAAACAAATAATTGATGAAGTGTAGAGTTAGCTTGGCTTTGGACGCAATTGTCAACTTGTTCACGGACGCTCCCGAGACTGTAGTCCCACCTGTAGTAAATTTTGTATGTTTCGATGTGAACTGTTCTTATTTTCAGACATCCACCGCTGGCGCTGGGCGTAGTCGTAGCTTAGGCGTCTGTGCATGTGCTAACTTAAGTTATAGTTAGAGCTGGAATTTTGCAGGTGTGCTGAGGGTTGGATTTGATTGACAACGATGGAACGGTCAAGAGTGAGAGATGAGCGGTCAGATGTTCTGCAGAGAGTCCGAAAAATGATGGATGAGCTGGAAGAACCGCTTCAGCAGCCTACGTCAACTGCTCCTCTGCAAGAAGAAGAAGAAGAAGAGAACACGAGATTCACAAGCAAGCAGACAGACGTTTACGATGATGGAACAAACACATTCTTCTGGTTGGTCTCATACTTATTTCAACAGCCTATCCGATCCTTCTTCCTACCTGTAGTGCTGTACAGCTACCCCCAAAAAAAAAAAAACCCATCTCTCTCTCCCACTCAGTGTCCGTTTTTAAATAGCCTGTGTCTTTGTTTAATCCCCTTCATTCAAAAATTTATTTATTAACAGGTGTGAAAGATCAGTGGATATTAAGGGGTCATTTTTACCAAAGCTTACTATACTATAGTATTAGTACTACAGTGATTCGTACACAATCTAGAGCTTGACAGTAGAATATATTATTAAACCCAGGTAGACTTAGACCGAAGATTTCTGTCTCTTTCGTTCGTTAGCCTCTGATTTGCTTAGGGTCGGCTCCTCTCTTTAGAGACAGAAGCGGACCATAGCAATTGCATTGCAAACTACTGCCTCCGTCAGGGCAGTAAACTTATGCCCAAAATACTACATTTTACCCGATGCATATCCGATGCATTTATTATTGTAAATTAGGCCTAGGCTAAAGTACATCGGTTCCACTTACCAGATTGACGTTATGATGCGTTTAAGGGTCTTTTTTCCGGATTTTCATCGCCGAAAATGAGCTCCGTGTTGAAATTCTTGCAGCCATATTTTAAACTGTTACTGCGCATGAAGGAAGATGATGTCATCCATTGACAGTAACTGTTTAAAATACGGCTGCAAGAATTTCAACACGGAGCTCATTTTCGGCGATGAAAATCCAAAAAAGACCCTTAAACGCATCATACAGTCAATCTGGTTAGTGGAACCGATGTAGTTTAGCCTAGGCCTAATTTACAATAATAAATGCATCGGATATGCATCGGGTAAAATGTAGTATTTTGGCATAAGTTTACTGCCCTGATGGAGGCAGTAGTTTGCAATGCAATTGCTATGGTCGCTTCTGTCTCTAAAGAGAGGAGCCGACCCAAATCAGAGGCTAACGAACGAAAGAGACAGAAATTTTTGGTCTAAGGTAGACTCTATATAACTTTGTCTGTCTTTATGAACTCAATTCCTTCTGTAACCGAATGGTTCCTGTGGTATGCGTATGGGAATGAAAGAATTCAGTAGTGGATGGTTTAATATGAACCATGGACCTAATTCTTAGTAGGTCTATGTACGAACCAACTGTTTCAAATAAATATCAAGTCTCTCATCCTGCTTTGTTCATGTTGCAGGCGAGCCCATTCGATCACTGTGTTGGTTGGAATGCTAGCAGCTCTGGTTTATGTTGCTGCCCTAGAAGATGTGAAACTAGACACAGCATTCAATACAAAGAGGTAAGACGGATCTGTGGTCTTGTAGAAGTCAGCGGACTGTAGATAACAAGGTAAGGGGTTCAAATCCCAGCCCGGCCGGCATTAATGTCCTTTGGCAAGATGTTAAAGGGATAGTTGGGTTCTGTTGCAGAGGGCACTACACAAAATAATTTTTTTGTGAGATAATGAAAAACTGAGTGTCAAATTTGAAAGGAAATACAATTTAAATGACAAAATCATCTTTGGTTGATCAAAATCGGTTCAGAGACGGCTGAAATATCCATACATGTGTAAATATAACGACTTCTGATATTTTTGGTGGGACACAAATATTCAATAATTTGAACCAGCAGTCGTGTTGGTTATAATACGCACAACCAGCCGGCCTGTGTATTGTTATTATTAATTAATTGATTAATTAACGGTCAGCATATTTTGTTGAAAGTGGAGCTGAAAT
Organism: Mesocentrotus franciscanus; assembly: GCA_037976565.1. Lineage (NCBI taxonomy): Eukaryota > Metazoa > Echinodermata > Echinoidea > Camarodonta > Strongylocentrotidae > Mesocentrotus > Mesocentrotus franciscanus. The sequence continues at coordinate 1,656,391 of CP137684.1, read as the reverse complement.
GGTATGATCGTATTGGCTAAATTTCACACATGTTTGGGTCTAAAATTACCTTCATAGCAATTTTAGGTCCTAAAAGAGCACTAGAAATGTCATAAATAAGTATAAGAGCAATAACCATGCACTTTGAAGGCATTTGCGGTCTTAAACAAGAACTCAACTATCCCTACATTTGCCACTCTCCACCCAGGTGTGAAACAGGTACCCGGTAGGATGCGAACGTTAATTTAGTTTGCTCAGCATTGTGAGCATCTGTAAAATGGTGTCTGGCTGTATTTCTCGCCAGGGAGTGGAGAATGTGTGCATACATTGTGTGCAGGCAAGCCTGAATCTGATGACCAGGGTAATAATATATCTGTATCTGTAAAGCGCTTAGAGACTTGTATTAAGCGCTATATACACGGGGAATATTATTATTATAATTATTATAAGTTTTTGACAGTGTTTATTTGAAGTAGATTCAACAAACAAAACAACAAGTAGTTTTGCTATTTTGTGTTCACATTTGACTCGGTTTTGTTTAACATGTGGTCAATGGTCATAAACAACATTGAACACCAATCAGTATTATGAGTAAAAGACCATACATCACATTTCACTCTAGGTAAAGCTAGATAAAGCTGCCAGATTTGTCAAGAATGACTATGGCAGGCAAAGTTGTGTTACTTCTATGTTGAAAGATCTTGGTTGGAGTACACTTGTTGAAAGGAGAAGAATTGCTAGACTAACTACCTTCTTCAAGCTCATGAAAGGTACCTCTCTAATTAGGTGCGAGGCCTGCTTCACCCAGAAGACCACACAATAAGTCTTATATTAACATTTTGTTCAAACAACTGAAAGACTCCTTCAAATATTCCTTCCTTCCCAAAACACTAAAAGACTGTAATTCTTTACCACCATCCATAGTTAAAATTCAAAATCCTGATTCAAGGCTCATTTTACCAGAATTTCCAACACAGTCAAAATAAAGACTGCAGAAATGACTGCATTTTCTAGTAGATCCAATAATAAAGGTATTAAAGGTATTGTATCCCTTTTGCAGCCAACATCAAATTCTGTAGAACTTTGCATGAATTATAAATATGTCACGTATGTCCTATCGGTCCTAACTGTCGATATAATTCCACATAAAGGCAATTACCAGTTCTAATCTTTTCAGGGGAGTTTTTAGTTGGTATTAATCTCTTGTTTACCATGGGATTCACACAAGTTTATATTTTCAGCCTGCAAAAGGGACACACCACCTTTAAAGGTAATACAGAAATGGTCAGTTATGTCACATTATTATCCAGTAGTTGGGTTAATATTTTGGTCAATATTCAATGTTTACTGTCCAGATAGAATAATGATTTTCATGCAACCATTTGTGGTTTGATATCACATGCTATAAACACAGAGGCATATTTAACTTGCATAGTGCACACACATTTTATTTCACTTATAATAATAATAATAATAAAATGTTGCTTATAAAGCGCTTTCCACCGAAGTCTCTAAGCGCTATACAAACAAAATAAAAGAACAAACAATTATACATTAAACAAAAAAATTACAAATAAACCTACAAATTACAATACATATGATTTATGAAACATGAAATATACACCAATATGAACAGAGTAAGTTAATCATCAAAGGCAATTTTGAATAAATGTGTCTTAAGACAAATTTTGAATTTTGAATTGGTTGACAGTCTGACAGTTTTTGACATGTAAAGGTAGTTTGTTCCAAAGTTCAGCAGAAACTTTGCAAAATGAAAATGATGAAAATGCGTTTATTTACTTCACCGTGGAGCCTCACACTGACGCATGGCATATCATCTTCACAGGGATACCTTCTAGGAGCTGCTGAAAGGGATAACTATTTCAAGGTTCAAATTTTTCCTTTTCTCTCTTAATTTCAGAGGTATGACTGCGTGTGTGATAGCATTCTGTTTATTTGGAATGACCCAGGCCAAAGATGGACCTTTCAAACGACCTCATCCAGCAATCTGGCGATTCTTCCTGTGCCTTAGCATCATCTATGAACTTTTTCTTGTCTTTTTATTATTCCAGGTATTTATTTGATTAGACTTGAGTTGTGTTGTCAAACATTATCTGCCCGTCTCTCTCTCCCTCTCTCTCTCTCTCTCCCTCTCTCTCTCTCTGTCTCTTTCTCTCCCTCTCTGTCTCTGTCTCTCTCTGTCTCTGTAAATCAAGACCTGACCCTTTTTTCCAACTGCAATTAGCTCAGCTAGCTCAGTGATTTATTTTGTGAAAGATATAGGGTTAGGATTGCAAATTAAGGATAGGCTTAGGCTTTGATTCAGCTTGGGAGTTCATAATCTGCCTCAATAACTGTTCATTAATAGTACTAAAAGATATCCTAAATGCACTCGTTGAAAGAGAGAAGAAACTCACAACTTGTGCCTATGTTAAAGCCCCTCTAAAGTGTTGGGAGCCCCAAATTTGCCAAAAATATGATGGCATAATTTCACTTAAATTTTATCATAATGTGAAAGAGGAGGTCATTTAAGACACATTTCTGCAAAGATTTCCCCCCAAAAAATGTGTTTGAAGACAACTATTGATAAAAGAATACATAATTTGGGTTTTCTGTTGTACGCAATATTCGACTTCAAATACATTTGTTTTGAAAATCCTTGCAGAAATGTGTCTTAAATTACATCCTCTTTCACATTATGACACAATTCAAGTGAAATTTTGCCATCAAACTATTTGGGCTTCCAACACTTTAGAGGGGCTTTAATAATTCACAAATGATGCCATTTGAAAAAGAAATACAAATGTATAAGAATAGTGAATCGATAAATTCATCTTGGATTCTTGACCCTTTCTTTGCAGTAGGAGATTTGGACTGCCCAACATTTTCCTAAATGATATCTAAATCTAATCTCTTTGGATACAGAAAAGCTTGTTTTTTCAGACTTTTTGTAATGGATATACTTCCGGTAGTACATCCATTGCATAGTTCTAAATGGAGTCATGAATTTATGTATTAGGGAACATTGTATCAACAATCAATGAAAAAGTGTAATGTGAATTAAAGCTTGTGTGAAATTTATATGTGATGCATGTTCATAAACTTGTTAACGCTGTAAATGTTAATCTGCTACTGTATGACATCTGACCCTTTGTACTGTAGTCTGTTGCTGATGCCCGACAGCTGATAAGCTTCATCGACCCAGACCTTGGCAAGGAGCTTCCAGAGAAGACATATGCTGAGGACTGCAGTTTTTACACTCCTGAACACCCAGAGGGAACTTTCCATAACTTCTGGGTGAGTTTGATGCCTCAACTTAGTAAAGCTAATTTGGAATAACCTACCACTAGACATCTGTTGCTGTCTTCAAAGTTTTGTTGAAGATGCACTTGTTTTCAGGAGCTTTTAAATAGCTTTTTTATTGTGTGTCTGTAAAGAAGCAATGTTAGGAGTTTTGTTTTCATTACAGCGCAGTAGAGTATATTTATATACTAGCTGCACTATATAAATTGATCTAATTATTATTGTACTGTTATGTTGATCTCATTATAAAAGTACGTTTTGAGTACAACGAGGTTAATGCTTCAAACCTTTGTCTGTCTTACAGCCCAATTGTGTTGAGAAACAGATATTGAGGTTTCTGCTTATTAGATTAATTTTTAAAGCTTTCTGAAGCTTTCTTATACAATTATTTGCTGTATTATCACGCTATATGTAAACCATAACCTACCAAAAAGCCTAATTATCAAGTTTCATTCTTCATTTTTCATTTTTCACTTAATAATATTGGATATGTATATTTTTATAGCGCACATATCCACCAAGCAAGGCGCTCAAGGCGCTCCAATATTACCCCGACTCTGCTAGGCTACCGATTTCGGCGCTCACAGCATTCAAGGAATTCCTTCCTACTGGTACCCATTTAACACCTGGGTGGAGGGTGGCAAATGTAGATAAATGTCTTGCCAAAGGACATTCGTGCCATGGCGGGACTCGAAACTCAACTCCCAATTGAAGGCAGAAGAAGTGTATTTCTACATTAGACCAACACTACAAATGAAGCAAAGCTTTTATTCCAATCCAATGATTAGTTCAGGAACATGACAATTTTGCAGAATTGGTCATGAAATACTTGTACTGTAGTTTTCTTAACATTCAATGTCTAGTTTTCTAATTGCCATGCTCCACTCCCTCAACATTTTTTTTAAATTTTCCTCTCCAGGAAAAATTGGACATCTTTGTGTTGGCTCATGTCCTCGGCTGGTATTTCAAGGTATGTATGTATGTATGTACTATATATCACTGTTCACATGCAATGGGTCAATCGACACACCTATGACAAAATGGTGAAGAAGATTTTTTGCTAAATTTCCTCATATTAACAAAGGCCCTTTCCACTTTTTATTATTTTTCATGAATTAAAGAAATAAAACGTGTCTGTTTCATTCCTTAGGAACAAAAATATGTTTTCTTTTTTTTCTCCTTAGATGCTTTTCTATTTGTTTTATTGTTGGTTAAAAGCGAA
>CP137684.1:1574387-1649387 GCA_037976565.1 Mesocentrotus franciscanus | reverse complement strand
TTTTTTCCTTCAATAATGAATTATCAAAAAATGTAAGTTTTGTACGTCCCTTGAGAGACCAATGCCAGTAAATGATGAGAGAAAACAATGGCACGAATGGCCTGTTATACTTAAGTCCAACTTAAAGTCGATCTTAGTCTTTGTGAAACACCCCAGAGGTCATCTTCAAAGTGCATCTGAAATCATACCTCTACAATTCTTGTTGTAGTGATACCTAGTTTATAAACAGAGTCTGCAAATACAGACTAGCATGTATAACTAAATATAGAATGACCTGCAACCCATGACTCATGCCAGGTCATGTTATGAAACAATGAGTACTAATATACATGACTACAAAGATGTCTGACTGCACAGTACCTCAAGCGATACATATTAGTTTAATCCAAGCTCTCTAACTGGTCTTCAATAAGAACATAATACTTGTCAATTTGGATCTTAATTTGTCCTTAGACTACTATTAAAAAGGGACAGTGCCTTGTATTGTCTGGAAAAGACGTCATGTAAATCCAACTATTATATTATCGTCATCACCATTCTCGCCATCACCATGTTCATCATCATCATCATCGTCTTCATCATTATCATCATCATCATCACTACTATCATCACTATCATCACAATCTTCATCATCAGCATCACTACCATCACCATTATCATCATCACTACCATCACCATTATCATCATCATCATCATCATCATCATCACCATCACTACCATCACCATCGTCACCATTATCACTATACGGTAATCATCATCATCAGCATCACTACCATCACCATTATCATCATCATCATCACCATCATTATCATCACCATCATCACTATCATCATCATCACCATCACTACCATCACCTTTATCATCATCACTACCATCACCATTATCATCATCATCATCATCATCATCATCACCACCATCACTACCATCACCATCGTCACCATTATCACTATACGGTAATCATCATCATCACCATCACTACCATCACCATTATCATTATTATCACCATCATCACTATCATAATCATCATCACCATCATTATCTTCTTCACAATCATCACCATCATCCAAAGCAATATATAGATTGGGGGCAGAATTGCCGTTCCCTAACTTAGTCAGATTTGTGGTTGCTGTGCCGAACAAGATCCTGGTCAGCTTTGAGGTGATATCCGACATAGCAAACATTAACCCTAAAATGTAGGGGGTACACCGGTGTAGTGATAACCTTTCACATCCCAATCAGTTACACATGTACCAGAAGATAGAGATCTGGGCATCATTTCACGAAACCGTCGTAAGCACAAGTTCACCGACATCCTATTGAAACGTGTGTTAAATTATGTTAAATTTAATACACACGTTTTAATGGGTTGGCGGAGAACTTGTAATTATGATGGTTTCATGAAACGCTGCTCTGCGTATTACGCTGCAAGGCACAGTTAAAACCAATTACTTAATAATGATAGTAACAATAATAGTAGAAATGCCATGTAACAATACTAAAAGTCACATTTATATAGCCCTTAATACTACTTCCTAAGTGCTATACATTGTAATTATTCTTACCCCAGTCACTGGATTCAATTGCTAATCTGCACATGATAGTGCACACGCTCTGCTCCCTGAGGAGTATTGAACAATGATAGTTATAATACAGTCAAACCTGTCTATAGGGACTGCAGAAGGGAAACACAAAAAGTGGTCTTTGTAGACAGCTTCATTTAGTACATGTTTCAGTGAGAAACCATTTTTTAAGGGGAAACAAAAAATGTGGTCTTTGTAGACAGGTGGTCACTATTAAAAGCAGGTTAGACTGTGATACCATTATGAACTAGACTGTTCAATTCAATCCAATTTCTTTCTTTTTTCCTTTTCCCATCAGAGGAAAACTAAAACGGATGATCCTTCAGTTCACTCCATACAGCTGGACTAGATTTGAATGGAGACCAACAGAGAACCTCAAGAGATGGATAGCTGTCCTAGTCATTTGTACAGTGGTATGGTCATCGCTCTTTTTGCAAAGCTTCTGCTGAACTTAGGAACAAACTACCTTTACATGTCAAAAACTGTCAGACTGTGACCCAATTCAAAACTTGTCTTAAGACACATTCATTCAAAATTGCTTTTGATGATTAACTTACTCTGTTCACATTGATGTATATTTCATATGTATTGTAATTTGTAGGTTTATTTGTAAATTTTGGTTTAATATATAATTGTTTGTCATTGTATTTTGTTTGTTAAGCGCTTTATAAGCACTGTTTTATTATTATTATTGTTATGAACACCATTCTATGTTTATGTCGTATATTCTGACCCTCAATAATTTTACCTTTCCTCACTCTCCTCTCCCCCATCTCTCTCTTGTCTGGCCTCTCTTGTCCTTTTTCTTGCTGTGTCTTTTTTTTTGGGTACTTCTCACTCTTCTACTTCCCTGCTTTTCGCTTGCTATATTAATCCCCCTGTCTCTTTCTCTCTCTTTTCTTTCTTCTGTCTGTCTTCACCCCTCCCTTTTTAAATTTTTCATTTCTTATCACTTCCTCCCTCTTCTCTGCATTTCTTCTCTCTCTCTCTCTCTCTCTCTCTCTTTATTTTTTGTTTTCTTTTTAAACATGAGACTATTCAAATTGATTTAGGTGGATATTATGACGTAGTTTATAGTCGAGCTGTACATGTGCATATAGGTTCTTGCTTTCAAAATCTATTAATTAATTTAGCTTCTTATGTTTTATATACACTAAAAAAAAAATGTAATTTTATAAACATATTCAAAATTTATTTAAAGGAAATATTATGGAGGGCAGATGTTGAGGAGTATCACCTCTGGAAAAAAATGTTAATTATGTTAAAAAACATATAATTAATTTTGTGATATAAGTATAATTTATGTGTTTTTCTTTGTAATCAATATACTTATGTGTATTTTATGTCAATTATTTCAATTAATAAATGATGGAGAAAAAAAAATTCTTGTTTCACCAATCTAGTTTTTGCTATTTTTTCTTTCTTCAGTGGACTCTGGTTGAGCTCAATACATTCTACCTCAAGACCGTGCTCTGGATTCCTCCACCTCACTTCATCAACTGGGCTCGTCTCTTTATCCTTGTCCCTGTAGGCTCTGTGGCGTTGAGGGAGACATACCAATACATCGAAGATCCGTAAGTTACTTATCTTTTACAGTGAAACCTGTGTATAAAGACCACTCAAGGGAAACATGGACACTGGTCTTTATGTAGAGGTTCCTTTAGTACAGGTTTCAATGAAAAAACACATTTAAGTGGAACAAAAATGTGGTCTTTATAGACAGGTGGTCGCTAAAGCAGGTTTGACTGTATATTCAAACATTGCGAACATATCTATCCAAAGGGATGCTCACGGCTCCTACAAAGTAGTATTATTACCCTGGCTTCAGCCCAGCTGCTCTAAGATGCAAAAAGCTTTTAAGGATAACTTCCTACCAGGTAACCATGTGCTATACCTGGGTGGAGAGTGGCAAATTTAGAGTCTTGCCACAGGACATTAGTGCCGCAGAGAGACTCAGACTTCAAACAATGTGAATATTTGGTCTGGTTGCATATCCACTAGACCATGACACCTCTACTGTGAGGTTGAAAGACACATACTCAAGGTACAAGAAGATCGGTCTGCACTCATTACAGTCATCTGAAGCACTAAAGTATTTACTGTTCTGACTTTCCTTGTCCGAAAGAAACTGAAATGAAACTAAAGTTTCTTCCGTTCTTATTTTCCTTATCAGGTACTGCAAGAAGTTTGGCCAGCAATCGTGGGTTTTGGTTGCGATCACCATCAGCGAGACTCTCATCTCTGTCAAGTTCCAATTTGACGTCATCACCAAGCCCTTACCACGTCCCATCGCCACAGCCTGGTTGATCTTCTTCTTATTCCTTGTCCTCTGGACTATCTGGCGATTCTGCATTTGGTCTCCGACCCGATGGCATAGCTCCAGCCATCCTGCGGACCCTCTGGACACTGCCCATGGCAACGGTCAAGTGGATGGAGAAGATAAGGCAGTCACTCGGACGGTCAAGACCACCAAGATGGTCAGCTCGGTCACCAAGCGCAGCTCCGCATCGTCTCGCGTCGTAGGATCCCATGGAGACGGTGTGGACAATGGTTTGGACAACCACGGCAGTCCTTATGCAACAAGGTCGAAAAAAAGGGTGGTCAATGGAAAATAAAATTGTGATCTCTGAAAGGAAATTCTGTAAAACATGTACATGCAATAGGCATTGTTATGTGCTGATGTGAAATATGTTTTTAAACGTTTTCTACACCTTTCTTGCTCTCTGAAATCTTCCCCTTTTTAAAGCCCCACTGTACTACTTGCTCCCTCTATATAGAAAACAATGCCTAAGCAGTGCCTATTGGTCCCCCATGATCCTCTTTTTCTTGTGTTAATTGAGAGCTGAGTTGATGAGGTAACCACCTGTCAGTGACCACGCTAATCCCTCTAATCCCTCCTGGCCAAACTAGTACAGAGGGGCTTTAAGGAACACCTTTAACTTTAACATGATAAGTGAATATCACTCTTCACTATGAATTGTGACATGGTTGATATATACAATGAACAAAAATAACTCTTCCTTGTTCATCAAGCACTTATTGTCAGACAATTATTTTATTCACTTTTGGGAGAGGGTCAAGGGTCATGGGTTATTAATAGAATAGTTAACAATACAATGTACTAGATTCATTTAAGTTAAAGGTAAACTTGAGTTCTGGTAAATATAGAAAATAAACTCTCACAGATTCCAACGAAACTTACACTGGATGTTAAAGATTACAAATAAATGACATGAACCAAACAATTTTGGTAGAAATGTATTGTGGCTGCGTAATGAGCATAGAAAGATAAGGAAATCCGGGTAAGTAGGCCCGACACCATGTGCTTAACACAGGTCACTATACTGTGCAAATGGGAGTTGTGGTTTTTATCAAAGACGATGCCCAGAAAGTTTTTGTGCATTTGTTTTTATTTCACTGGTTCAAACAACCAATCTACTGCAGGATTAACAATCCAGAATAAATCATAGCAATTTTCTCTTAAAATACGATTACCATACCAGAGCTCAAGATTAGCTTTAACATTGTTACGAGGTGTACTGAATTGGTGTATGTATAAAGAATTTTGAGCTAGCCAGACTAATTGCCTTAACTTGTACTTTGTGATAAACTAACTGGTTGAATGAAACATTGCAGTAACATAACTGTTTGATTGAATATCATTCGATGTCTCATGGATTTGTGAAAATGCTGTGTTTTACTGCACAATTCTCCTTCCCATGGCCATGCAGTAGTGTATGAAGTAACAAAGTATTTCACATGACACACACACAAGTTGTGGATCACATAATATATCGAAGTTTAAATACTCACTTGTATGTTTTATCTGACTGCTACGAAAGCATGTGTAAGCTTGGAAGTAACAAACAAGGGGTCCAGCGGCTTTACGTGCTCTCCGAGGGACTTGATAATTAGTATTAATGCCTTACTAAAGGGCACTAGTGCATCAAATTGGTTCTGAACCCAGGACCTCGCGGGACCACTGAGCCATCGCACCTCCTTCAAAGTGATACCATAACCACACAGTTATTATCCATTTTAGTGCAATTTGTGTCTTTTTTATTGCCAACAACATATTAGTGTTTTATCAAAGATAATTAGTGTGAGAAACGCTTGTCATTTTTATTGAATTCCATGCACTTCATACATAGTAGATTATGAAGTTGAAACAATTGACCTAGCTTCCTTTATCAATATGAATTACCGGTATTGAAAAACAAACCAGGATTAGAAATTTGTCATGTGAAATCTTGTTTTTAACTTTTTTTAATCTTATCTTGTTTTTAACTTTTTTTAATCTTGTGATTAACATGTTTGTATACTTTATTATTATTTAATATTTTATTTATTATTATTATTTAACTGTTACTTTCTTTAGAGATAAAACTCATTCTCCCTGTAACAAAAGATTTGTGAGAGCACTTTGTGTTATTCCATCCATGATTTCCGATGAAACATCTGAATGAAAGACTAGAGCACAGCTATACACTTCCCTGCAATAGGAGCCTAACATTTCTGTATCTTGGAACACAGAGATCCTCCCCCAAATCTTGGACATGGAGCAACAAATTGTCTTGAAATTTGGCATATAAATAATGTAACTCAACGCAAATATAAACATGAAATGTTTTTTTCATAGCTCAAAGCATTTTTGAATGATCAACTCATTAAATATTCATATATGTGATGAGGTTTCATGGTATTAATACAGGGAGATTGCATTTTAAGATTTTTAAAGAATGCTGCTGCTAATCCATTGACCAAGTTTCATGAAAGGCTTAAAAGTCATGAAAACATGTGGTTCAACAAAATTCTGCAAAGTTAAATTAATGGGAGTGGAATCTACCCCGGCCCTTTTTACGGTGAAGGTTTTTGTTGTTGGAAGATTTAGTAAAAAATGTTTCTCAATTTTTTAATTTTTTTTAATAGTGCCTACTGACTTTGAAATGTTATGTCAATTATGAGTTCTGGGACCTGTTTCACGAAAGCCTTTTTTCAATGACAAATTACAAAAATCAATGACAAGTCTGCTGATAACCAATCAGAAGCAAGGATTTCACTAGCTTATAACAAACACTGTCATTTGTCACTGGTGACAAGTTTTGTGAAATGGGGACCTGGTATCACCAGAAACCTTTCCTAATCACAATTTTGTGATGTTATGCAATAGTATAAAAGGTGCATGTCTGTTTCTCAAGTTCAATCATTTTTATATTGGGGTGTGTAATCCTTGTTATTGTATGAATGCAATATACTTGACTTTCAATTTTCATTTTTACTGACTTGTGTGATTTATGCTTTTAAAGGTATAGACCAGTTTTGGAAACGCAACCCTCTCAAAAAATTAAATGGAAGCTCTCATTACCAATCATGTGAAAGAATATGTTTTGACTAATACGTGATGATACAAATTTTGTCGGGAAACCGCCTACTAATTGATATATTTGGTAAATTATTATATCTATTGGGACCAAATAGATATCGCGCACGTGGTCGCGTAGTCCCATATACATCTTTCTGTGTACAGTGCTTGTAACTTTACCAAGACTGGGCCAAATTTCTTATCATTTTGATGATTCCAGAACCTTGCAGTACATACCAATACTTATATGCTAGATGATCAACCTTTTCTGATCGATTCCACAACGTTTCTTTCACAATGCAATCGCATGACCAGAACTGGTCTTTCTCTTTAAATCCTCATCTAAATTCTGGAACTTAAAGGAACCCATACACACCCATACACAGTTGAAGAATGGGTAAACTCTGCTTTGGTTTACAACAGCTACTTGTAATCAAGAGAAAAGATGATGTCATCACTAGTGCATTGTGGGAGCAGCTTTAGTCCAGAATACGGAATGTAATAGTGTAATACTAGTAGTTTGTTTACCCAGGAATCCTCATCAGCATCAATGCAGTTCTTCCTGAGGGTCCTGTGGGTATTATCAACCCAGCACTTACCGGGTACCCATGTATACACCTGGGTGCTGAGTGGCAAATGTGGATTGATGTCTTGCCAAAGGACGTCAGATGGCCCAGTCTGTGTGTGATTCCTTTAAAGAGAAGGTTGAATTATTGTAACGGGTCAGGAAAAATGGTGCACATTCTTTTTTAATTATTTTAGATTTATGTAAGAGAAGTTCTTGTTTGAAGCATGTATTGTGTTCGTAAGTCGCGTAACAGTCGAGGTTCGCATAACTAGTAAAGAAAATCTGTGTTAAGAGAAATGTTGTGCTCTTAAAGTCGACGCACTATTTTGACTTCCTCTGAATATTTTGCACATCACTGCATTCATTGATATATTAAGATTGTATTTTTCAAGTCTCATTCCCATGCTCTCTTCGTTACTGGAACTCAACTTTAGCTTTAGAATGCTCCCCAGGGGGTGGGGAATGTTCCTACTCTGTTTGCTGGCAAGCTTGATTTATTGAATTTTGAATTTTATTAGTAAACTTCATTCATATACATGAACATTTTGTTTCACAATACATAAATAAAACAAATATATAAATAAGAAATTCAACAAGTGGTATGGTTTCTCGAGTAATCACAAATTAACAATAAACAATGTAGCTTGTATATATAGTGGTAAATGATATTATTACAAAATAATTATATGATACGTACCAGCCTATGTTTGACAATAAAGATACATAGCAAATGGGAATGATAATTTCGATATTGATGTGCTAGAAGAACGGGTGGGATGTTAAAATTCCCCTCGAGTATTTATGATTGTTTTAATATACTTACAGAAGTGCTCAATTATATTTTCATTCTCAAGTTTCATAATGCTTACAAATTTCTCTTCATCGCTAAGATCTTTAAAGTGCGGGTTCAAAGAAAATCACAAATATGGCAAATAACATATTACTAGAAACTGGTAAGCTAATAGATGGCCATCGTACAATTTGTAGGTCAACTACAAATCGGATGATTTATAAAAATACAAATAAAACCACCTGGGATATGCGAGAGATTCGCCAGAAAAATAACGATGTTTTAATGCCGTCACAATATGAACCAATCCTGCCCAAGCAGACGACATCCCATAAAGAATGAACATAATTGCAGTGCTATTATTTCTCAAATTATAATGAGTTTAGTGTATATAAATGTGATGGAATTTTACACCATTCAAAAGGGATATGACCCCGATTCTGATAACTAAATTCTTTTGTTTGTAAATACACAGGATAGGGTTTAATGAACAATCAAAGAAACCACACTTTCAAATTTAAAACCCCTGGAATGAAAGCATGGACGCATTTGTTCCTCTTGAAACGCCGAACATACCGCGGTGTATGCAGCTGAAAATACAATGGCGTCTTATTTTGTATACAAGCGACGGATTCCTTTATTTTTTTTATCGCTGCATTTTTATCAAAATAATACCATGCGCGGGGTTTAGAGTGAGGCAATAGATTAAAAATTTAGTCTGACGGTAGTGAAGTAAGAGAAATAACTGAAGAAGACGACGAAACAGGCACTGAAAATGTGTGAGATGTCATGGGACATCGTCTGCTTGTGCAAATCATGTTCAACATGTGACGTCACACATCTCAGCAGCGATCGGAGAGCATTTCAGGTGCTATGTCGGGGCTGTATTTAAGAGTTTTGTAATTCATAATAATCATTACTTCGAATGTTTCCGAGCATGGAATTTTGATAACCTTGTCAAATCAAAGTGTTATCTTTGCAATAATGACAATAAAGTTAGTTTTTAAAATCAATGAACCTGATCTTTAAACTGTCCAGATATTTCAGCCATTTTATTGAGAAATACCCCCCTTTCAGCCTTATACCGGTATACAGAATCCTATGACGGGGGTGATGATAATATATCTGGAAAGCACTTACAGACATCATTGATGTATTAAGCACGATACAAACGTAGAATATTATTTTTGTTAATGTTCAAAAGTTGTTTAAGTAACCCTTTAAGATGTTTGTTTCAATCACACAATCACTCTATAGCAAGACATTTTTTGTGTATCAGAATTTATTCACATGGCTTAGACATACATCTCAACATAACTTCCATAATTTCTTGTCATTTTTCATTCTGTCTTCTCAGTGATATTGGTGTGTGATTTCGAGGAGAGCTGAAGTTTGAGGTGTTATAATCTAATAACGAGCATATTGATTCGCTTTTGATTGAGAAAATGTCTACACTCTCCTCAATTTTTTTAAATTTTCCACCGTTTATTTAATGTGTGCAGCCAGGACTTATCAATATTATGCATGGAGAATCAATGGGGTGTATGTTATTGTGAAATTATCTTCCTAAATTTATGAATGGTAATTAGTTGATGTTATTTAAAATGGTTATTTAAAATGGAGGAAAAAATTGTGAAACGAAGTGTCTTTTTCTCACATTCTTGCAATTTTAGTATTAAAAGCACTACTGGTACTGCATACAAGTGAAGCATAGTTGTGCTTTTTTTAAATCCCTGTTCTGATTTTGTTTGGTGTGACCTTTATCAAGGAGATCTCCTTGCCTTTATCCTCCTTTCCACTTGTTCTCACTCTCTCTCATTTTCCTGTATGTGTGTCTCTCTCTCTCTCTCCCTCTTTCTCTCTCTCTCCCTCTTTCTCTCTCTCTCTCTCTCCCTCCCTCCCCCTCTCTCACCCTCTCTCTCTCTCTCACTCTCTCTCTCACTCTCTCTCCCTCCCTCTCTTGCTCTCTCTCTCTCTCTCCCTCTCTCTCTCCCCCTCCCTCCCTCTCTCTTTCTCTTACACTCTATCTCTCCCTCCCCATCTCTCTCCCTCTCTCTTTCTCACACTCCCTCCCTCTCTCTTTCTCTTACACTCTATCTCTCCCTCCCCATCTCTCTCCCTCTCTCTCCTTTTCTCACACTCTCTCTCTCTCTCTCCCTCTCTCCCCGTCCTCTCCCCCTTGTCTAGCTCTCTCTCTCTCCCCCTCCCTCTGTCTGTCTCTCTTTCTCTCACTCTCACCCCGTCTTGTGCCTTTCATTAGTATCTCTGACTAGATGCCCCCTCTCCCACTCTCCGCCCCTCCCTCCTCCCTCCCCTACATGTCTTTCTCATCTCTCTTCCTCATCTATATTCCTTTGTCTATCTAGGCAATCTCATCCAATATATGAAAGGCCCAAAGTGTTATTTTCATAATCATATATATTTATCATTTTATAACATTTTGATACATTAGACACGATTCAATACATGTGGTTTATCAATTATTAATCAAACACATTCAAATCAAAGTGAAAATAATGTTTACAACTGTGTAGTATACATAAGCGCATTGTGTAATATTGGTCAAAATAAGATCCTTTGCGTTTTGGAATAATTTACATTGTAAACAAAGAAATCCCTTTGCCCCCCTCCCTCCCCACTTTCCCACCAGAGAATGACATAAAATCACGAATCATCTAGAAGATAGGTGAACAAAACTTATTGCTACAATAAAAACCCACTAGGCCTACTTTGAAGTTGTTTTTATCGGTTAATATACATGTATTTTACTTCCAGGTCCCCCATTTCACAAAACTTGTCATCAGTGACAAATGACAGTTTTTTGTTATAAGCTAGTGGAATCCTTGCTTCTGATTGGTTATCAGCAGATTATTTTGTCACTGATTTTTGTCATTTGTCATTGAAAAAAGGCTTTGTGAAACGCGTCCCAGGTGACCTAGATACGTAACCGCAAAATAAATCTTTAGCTTGTATTTCCATGACAAGTTCATTTCACTAAATGTTGACTTTTTAAAACTTTGCTGCAACACAGTTTTATTAGAAGGTTTATTCTTCAATATCACGTGTACTTCCAAGTGAATTAGATAATGCAAACATACAATAAGTTTTTCATGTTAAATGCAATTCACTAAATGTTGATTTTTAGCGAAGATGTAATCCAATCGATTTCTTCTTTTGCTATCAGAATGACCAACTTGATAGAAGGAAAACGAATAAACGAATATATATATATCAAAAGTGCATACAGATGTATTTACAAATGTAAAAATATGTGTTTAAGCATTTTTATTTAAAATGTAATTAAGCAATCTACATGTATTCACTTGCAAGGGAAAATTAAGAAAAATTATTTGTGTATAGTACTTTTAACATTTCATGGAGAATAATACTAGGCCTATTTAAAAACATGATCATTTCCTTATGAATTGTTGCTTCCGGTGTTCGCTATTTTTAATAGTTCTTTAAAGTTTGTACGTCATTTTCCATAAGTGGCTCGATACGACTCCATGATTGGTCGATCCTAGTTTGAAGACACTCCCACTTGCTCATTTATATTCATATACGTCGATGGCACTAATTACGCAGCACGAGACCCACATGGCTAAAATCTGTGAAAGAAAAAGGTAGAAAAAGCGAAAAAGATTTCTTATAAGCCTTGCAATTTGTCTCCAGTGAAAATTTAAAATTTAAAATTCTATGTGATCATGTCGACAGCGTTGTTTAATTTTGTAGGGTCAGATTGACATAATATGCATGTAACGGAGTCACTATGACATGCATTACGCCCAAAACAAGCTTTTAACATCAAACAATTTTTGTCGACTAGGAATTAGGCTTGTAAATGATCAAAGATAAAGTTAGACTACGTGCTTATCCGATTCTCTTAAAATAATTTGCGCTAATTAGGATCATTAATGTCACCAAAATGATAATGAGATTGAGTGGAAACATCACAGAAGACAATGTATAACATAGCTGATACAAAACGTAGACAGAGAAACCAACACCAGACTTTAAATAGTTAACAAAAAATGACGAGAGATCATCAATTATTCCACAATAAATAAATCTTTCCCATAACGTATTTTATCAATAACTATTGCCTTAATCGTACAATAAGCCTTCTACTTACTCAGTTAATTGTTGTGAAGTTGTTTGGGCGATATGAAAATGCAGCGTAACATATGACAAACGATTGGCAGATGAAGACAAAAAATGTCCTGGGCAAATGCGAATACAATGTTGAAATGTGTACATGTACGCGTACAGACTTGTAATTAGCCAACAATAATATTATTCACAACACAAAAGAAATTACCTTCGAAAAATCAACTCAAGGGCAATTTCAATGGCCTAGCTAGTAAAAAGCCCAGAGACATCATGTTTGGTTTACGTAATAAGTCAATGGAATGTTCGCGCTTTTCAAAAAGTGATGCCAGTTGATTTTTTGTTAGTGTTTCACGTAAAAGGTGTAATGAATATATAAAACACAATCGCAAGTACTTTCGAAAAATCAACATAAGACAAATCCAATAGCCTTATGCGTCTCTTTTTGAAATGTGTGAACATGACATTGACATATTACGTAATCCGAACATTATTTCTATGGTATATACAATAGAGCATCGAAGTGCTAACGTCATATTCGCTCGTCGTTCAGGTTACTGGTTCCAAACATTAAGCCCTCGCGACATCATTCAAGCAACGGTCTGGAGACAGGGCAAATTCAATGTTTGGCGCTGGTGTGATCACTACGCCATTGTTTAGCACAAAATTGTTTGGAAACAGCAACCTTGACAACTTGGCTAAAATGACGTCACACTTCGATACTCTATAGAATATTGAAATTCCTCTTGAGTTGATTTTTCGACTGTAGTTGGGGGCGTGTTCCAAGTAAAACGTGTAATGAATATGAGTATGAATAGAAAGTAGGGAAGGGATAATACCCAACATGCCTCATTCGCTCAATGTTTATGCATATTCTCCCTTGTCAATCCCACTGATTACACAGCAGGCAAACACCATCGTGAGAATCTGTGAACGGAGAAAGAAGATAGTGAAAAGGGGGAAGAGAAAGAAAAGGGAGATTGGTGAGGGTCAATGAATTGAATAAATAATGACAAAAAGGAATTAATTTGTATTAACATGTCCATATACAGTGAAACCTTGGTCTTTATAGGCAGGTGGTCTTTTTTGTACAGTTTCCTTTATACATGTTTCAATGAGAAACCATTTTCAAGGGAAACAAATTGTGGTCTTTGTATACAGGTGATCACTAAAGCAGGTTTATTTTTTCTCAAAATGATACGGCTTCTGCATTATCTCTTCAGAACGCGAGGCAAACTGAACATTGCGCTTAAGCTCCGGTCCTACCTTTCTAATAAATGCATCTTCACAAAAGTGGAAGCTCAATATCATCGTAAAGATGGGGCTTGAAATATGATGGCTCAGTGAAAGAGCAGTGGTCTCGAAACCGGGAGGTCCCGGGTACGGAACCAAACCGATGCGCCTTTTGGTATAAGATATTAATGTTCATTACCACACTCGGAGAGGATTCAAAGCCGTCCGGGTCCTGTGGTTGCTTAGTTACAAGCATAGAATGTTTTCTTCGTAGTCTGGTTAAAACTAAAACCATTAAACACCGACAAATCCATGTCTTTACCATGTGCACTGCAAATATCGATGTATTAATCGTTTAATAGGTATAAGTTATAATTATTAGAAGGGTGGGACCGGGCTAGGCCAGGGTGGATGAAATATGATCTGTATCATATTGTTCAAGTGTACTGACGAACAAGGCATACATAAGTTTGAATTGGAATGAACAGTACATACACATGATTGTGGCAGCACTGCAAACGCATGAATGATTGCAACTTGGTTAAATGATTCCATTGATAGGAGAAAAGCTTGCCTTGAATTTGTTCGAGATATTTTTTTCATCCTAAAAAGGTTCTACTTGATTGTCTATCTCGCTTATAACGCAGCATGTAAACACCAGGGTTAGAATCTGTTGGAACAATTCGAGAAGAATATGATGCTGGGGATTTCCAGGGGCACGTAAACAAGAGCTCAATATGCAGTAAATAACTGTGGAGCTTATGATCTCCTTCACAGCTACACAAATTATATTCATAATCATTGACAGATTTAAGAGGGGTACAACGGACATACCGTGATTAAACAAAATAGATACCGTCCATCTTAATGTTTCAAGACTGGATTCCCCCACACACACACACACACCAAGCAATACCCGCATTTCAAAATTCTGGTTCGCGGTTGAAACACCCATGAACATAGAATTAATTAACCAAATTAATATTTCGTGTGTGTTAAATCCATGGATGCACGTACATGTATATCTACAAATATAATATGTTCATGAGCAGAAGGAGGGGATAGTGGAGGGGGCAAGCAGTTAATACCTGAAGCAAAACTGTGAATGGAAAATATGCTGCATGACCGATCGATGAATTAGTCAAATGTTTTATTGATTAACTGATTAATTGTTTACTTCATTCATTGATAACTTTACTTTACTTGGTTGGTTGGTTGGTTAAATGATTACTACATCGAGTGATTTGTTGATTGATAGCTTCGATAATTAACTGATTGACAAAATAGATTCATTGGTGATTGAATGCTTGATCACTTGAATTGGTTGCTTAGTTTGTGAATTACTTGATTTATTGATTGAAAATTTTGTTGATTGAATGATTAAATGATTGATTGACTGACCACTTGAATTGGTCGCTTAGTTTTTGTATTACTTGATTTATTGATTGAAAGATTAATTGTTGATTGAATGATTGATTGATTGATTGACTGACCACTTGAATTGGTCGCTTAGTTTTTGTATTACTTGATTCATTGATTGAAAGATTAATTGTTGATTGAATGATTGATTGATCGATTGACTGACCACTTGAATTGGTCGCTTAGTTTTTGTATTATTTGATTTATTGATTGAAAGATTAATTGATGATTGAATGATTGATTGATTGATTGATTGACCACTTGAATTGATTGTTTCATTTTTGTACTACTTGATTTATTGATTGGAAATTTTGTTGATTGAATGATTGAATGATTGACTGACTGACTGACTGACAGACTGACTGGTACATTTCTTAATTATTTCTTGCCTGGTTAATTATTAGATTGGCTAATTGATTACTTTACTTTTGTTTTGTTAATTGATTGATTAATTTGTTGCTTGGTCGATATCTTACCTCAAACACAAGAAGAGCAAGACAGACAGCTCCGATGATAAGGTAATTATTTTGGATATCATCAATCGAAGCTTCGACACATCCCTGAAAATGATAAGGAGGGAAATTTGAAAAATCAAATACATACGGACATACATTTTTTACATATTTTTAATAACTATTATACCTATGTATTGTAAAATTCAATTCAATTCAATTCAATTCAAAGTTTATTCAACACTCTTCATAAAAACATTTAAAACATACAAATACAGAATGGAATGTTAAAAAAACAAGATAGTGATAACAAATAACAATGGCAATTTATGAGAGCATTTGGGATAGGCAGAAAGGAGGGATTCCTGATATGAAAAGAAACAAGATCAAAAGAACAGAACAAAAAACAAAATCAAAATATACTAAAACATGCTGTCATGTACAATCAGAGTAAAAAAAAAGTGTCAAACTTGCCTATGCTATTAATTATAATAATAAATAATAATTATAATAAATTATAAAAATAAAGTATTAACGTACTATGTGAATGAAGCTTTCTAATAAATTAAAATTTAAACTACTCCAGAGAGCCTGGATAATGATACCTAGGCTAAAACCAATCATTACAAATAAATCCCAATGTGGTATCAAAACTAAGGTGGAACGTATATCTATAAGGATAACCGAAATAAGTTATTCACTATTTGTTACTTGCATTAAAAAAAACCCCGCCATTTTCTCAGACTCGCAATCTATACAGATAGTATCTAAGTTTCTATCTTTTCCTCTTTAGATTTGAAGTCCTCTCTATTTCCTTGCTTGGCTATCACTCCGTCTATATACAACTAACAACTAAATTATTCATACCCTTAGGCCTACCCAAGTTTTGCAAGTTTTTGAATTAGGGCCTTTGTTGAATACTTATATATGTAAGCTTTTACATGTCACATTTTGTAAAAAAAATTATTTGACCCGATTTCTGGTTCTTGAAAATGTGACATATCAAAGCTTACATTTATCAGTATTCAACAAAGGCCCTAATTCAACTAGCCCACCTTTCATTTTTTAAAAGACAAAAAACATCGAATGTTCAAGGAGAATGAATACTTCAGTTGTTAACTGTAGATCGAATTAACCAAGCATTAATGTACATGAATTTATTTATTTTTTCTGATTGAATGATTGATTGGTTGATATTATTCGTTAATTAGTATACATTACAGGAGAGAGAGTGAGATAGACAGAAAGAGAGAGAGAGAGAGAGAGAGAGATGAAATAAAATCCCCAACAGGATAAACCAATAAATCAAAACGATTATTAGCTGATTCTATATGGGGTTCTAGTCATCAATAATGCTTTCAACTTTCAACGTGCTACTTGATGTTATCCTACCTGGCTATTGACCAGGGCAGGGTTGTTCGGATTGCCCTTGGTACCGTCCTGGCAGAGTGCAACACTCGCTCCATCAACGCAGCAGGACTCGGGCACGGCCACAGCACTCGGGAAGTTCACAGAGTTTGCATAGTCTGCATATCCCATAGCACCACAGCAGTCAAACTAGATGAGAGAGAGAGAGAGAGAGAGAGAGAGAAGAAGGTCGATAATGGGTAAAGGCGTAAGAGTAAATCTTCGAGAGCAACTCCACATATATAGGAAACTTTTGCCACACGATCTCCATCTTCATTTTCCGTGCGGACCATATCATATGGGATAGGGCATTTCAAAAGATAGCACCAGAACTTTGGGATATACTTCCACAAAGTTTAAGGAACATCACTCAGTTGGGACAATTTAAAGATAAGGTTGAGTTCTGGGGAGAGGTGACAAATAATTTGTGAGCATTTTCATTGTTATTATGCCAGTGTGGAAGAACATCAGGAAAAACTGTTCCCTAAAAGCATGGCTCTTCAAATGTCCTCATATTCTAAATACGACATGTAACAGCTTAAAAATGAGGACCTCGTTTTTATGCCACATATTTGTGTAGTCCCATATACATTTTTCTGTGTACAGTGCTTGTTACTTTTATCAAGACTGTGTTAAATTTCTTATCATTTTGATGATTCCAGAAACTTGCAGTACACCAATACTTATATGCTACATGATCAACTTTTTCTGATCGATTCCACACTATTTCCTTTTGACAATGCAATGGCATGACCAGAACTCTATTTTATCTTTAAATACGACATGAAAATACACTTCTTAATCTATGTTTGTGTGACATTAATACAGTGATGATTTAACACGAAAAGAGACCCGCCATATTGGTATTATGCGTTCACTGCTTGAGCAATGTACTCTCGTCATTATATTACAATGAAACCTGTCTATAAAGACCACCCAAGGGAGACAAGAAAAGTGGTCGTTATAGGCAGGTGGTCTTTATGTACAGGTTCCTTTAGTACAGGTTTCAATGAGAAACCATTTTCAAGGGAAACAAAAAATGTGGTCTTTGTAGACAGGTGGTCTTTGTAGACAGGTGGTCTTTGTAGACAGGTTCATTTAGTACATGTTTCAATGAGAAACCATTTCAAGGGAAACAAAAAATGTGGTCTTTGTAGACAGGTGGTCGCTAAAGCAGGTTTGACTGTATTATGATTAAATGGGTAGCTGGTAGGATGTGAAAGTCATTGTAGGCCTATACATTAATCAGCATTGTGAGCGTCTTTAAAATGGCGCCCAACTGGAATACTCCCCAGTAAGTGGAGAACGTGCATACATTGTGTACGGGCAATTAGGGGTAATACTATATCTGTAAATCACTTCGAGATCTCATCGACGTATATACAAATCCAGAATATCATTCTTATTATTATTAAACATTGAAACAATTTTAAAGAGTTCAGTAAACTTGTTTTAAACTTTATACATGCAGTCAAACCTGCTTTAGTGCCACCTGTATAGAAAGACCACCTGTCTACAAGGACCACATTTTTTGTTTCTCTTGAAAATGGTTTCTCATTGAAACATGTACTAAAGGAACCTGTACATAAAGACCAACTGCCTATAGAGACCACTTTTCTTGTCTCCCTTGGGTGGTCTTTATAGACAGGTTTCACTGTATTTCATGCAGCATCTGTATGTCTATTGATAACCAAGATCAATCATTCTACTTTACATCATGTCAACACAGCAAGAGATAAGGTAAATATATTCCTGACTATGATAAACACAAAATGTGGTTCTAGATGATTGAGATGCATAAAGCTAAAGTTAAATAAATTCTTTAAACCATGTCCCTCAAAGCAGTTGTTAGTTTGTATCATATATTATATTAACCTATCCCATGTGCAATAGTTTATATATATCTTTTCTTTTCCATACTAAGGCAAGTAAGTCTATTACCCGAACCTCTCATCAGTTAAACCGACCAAGAGCCCAGTTTTAACTATGCGGCCCCAACACATCGAGATTTTACTAACATCGTGATACCATGGACCTACTTAGAAGTAGTAGGTCCATGGTGATACTGTGGTAGTATTCGCCACACCCCCCCCTTGTCTTCTTTCACCGTTACATTGCGATGTTTGGAGAACCCCCATGTTTGAACAGTTTTAAGCATATTTGATGATAATTTATTGATACTCTTCTATTTTATTAAGCACGTAAAACTATAGTCAACAGTTCGTTGTAAGTCTATTCCCGCCCATATGGAATTTGCCCTACTGTAAATAGTTTAAAGCGCAAGTGTGGACATGGTTTATGACGCCGGCCTACATTTATCAAGAAAAATGTTGACAAGTCTTCGATAGAAAAAGTCTTTCTTTAGCATACCCGAGAGCAATGTGTATTTGACAACAATTGCCCTTTCGTTTCGCAGCCATGATTATTTCTCCGTAGTTGCATTTTCTTCTTTAAAATCACAAAATGCGTATATACACCTGTACTATAATCATCATCAAAATGTGAATATTCCTTGCGGTGTTCAGTTACAATTCCAAAATTAAGAAAAAGGGAGAGTGAATGATATTTATTTGAATTTTTTAAGCTATTAGTAAATTGAAAGCATTTTTCTCCTTCTTCTTCTTCCATTCTACTTCTTCTTCTTTTTCTTCTTCTTCTTCTTCTTCTTTTTATTGTCGGTCTTTTGTCCGTCTGTTAGAAGTCTGTTATCGGTCTGCTTTTCGGTCTTGCTATTCGGTCTTGCTATTCGGTCTTGCTATTCGGTCTGCTATTCGGTCTGCTATTCGGTCTGCTATTCGGTCTGCTATTCGGTCTGCTTTTCGGTCTTGCTATTCGGTCTGCTATTCGGTCTGCTATTCGGTCTGCTATTCGGTCTGCTATTCGGTCTGCTTTTCGGTCTTGCTATTCGGTCTGCTATTCGGTCTGCTATTCGGTCTGCTATTCGGTCTGCTTTTCGATCTGCTATTCGGTCTGTCTTTGGTCTGTTCTCGGTCTGTTGTCGGGCTGCTGGCGGTCTGTTGTCGGTATGTTGTCGGGCTGCTGGCGGTCTGTTCTCGGTTTCGTCAGTATGCCTTGTGTATTATACCTCAGTCACACCGTCAAACCGACTCCAAACCGACCGATTTGGGGCAATAGGGGCTAATATAATTGTTCGTTCGGTCTGTTTTCGGTCTTGTATCGGTCTCGTCGGTGTGATTGGGGGATATAAGGACAAGATATAGAGGGAACTAAAGAAAATGTAAAAGCGAAGCTTACAGCATTTTGAATACCATCTACAGATTCTTTGGAGGCGTCTGTTGTTGGGTAGGTGTTGTTGATGGTGTATGTCATTCCTTCAATCATACTGGCTTCAAGCTGGAGAAAAAGGGAAAAAACAAACCAAGCAATGGTTTAATTATTTGTTTGGGAGGGCAATTACCATGAAAACATAATATCTGTCTTTCCTGACTATCGAATTTCAAAAAATAATTATAAATTCGTAAGTTGTTGGTCCATTATAGTAAAATCCCGACCTATCCACATTATACATACAACGCCTTTTTTCCTCTCTCTCTCTCTCTCTCTCTCTTTTCTTTCACTATTCATCTGTCTTCTCCCTCTTTCTATTCGTATCTCTCAGACCGTCCTTCTTAGTCTCCACTCCCATCTCTCCCTTTCTTTCTTTCTCTCTCTCTATTTCATTGTTTGCAATACCCCCACCTCAATCAACTCGTCCCTCTCTCTTTCTGTCTTTTCTCCCCACCATCCCCACTCCTGTCTCTCTTTCTCTTTCTCTACTTCTCCCCGCCTCTCTCTCCCTCTCTTCTCTCTCTCTCTTTCTTTCTTTCTTTCACCATCTCTCTCTCTTTTCTCTCTCTCCCTTTCTTTCTCTCTCTATGTTCTCTCTTTCTCTCCCTTTTCATTGTCTACATTACCCCACCTCGACCAACTCATCCCACCCGCCTTCTTCCTTCTCCCCCTCTTTGTCTCTCTTTCTCTTCACTCTACTTCTCCCCACCACCCCACCCCTGTCTCTCTTTCTCTTTCTCTACTTCTCTCATCCTTGATCTATCATACCTCATCATCGAAGACGAAAGCGAGGATGCCGGCGGTGATCTCCAGTAAGATGATCAGAACCATGAAGAAGAAATACTAGTAAGAAAAGGAAAAATAGTTTATCACTAGACATTAGTCTGGAATCAACATCATCATTAGGGTCATTATCAGGAATATCATAATCGACAAAAATCATAATTAAAATCATCATTATTACCATTCAATTCAATTCAATTCGTTTATTCGTTTATTCACTCAATATATAAAAACAGATACATAAATTGCGTATGAACGCATATGACAGTATAATACAAAAAGATGGGCATAGTAAAATCAGGAGTTGAAAGCACAGGTAACATAAATTGAGTGGGGATCAGATTAAAGATCTTGTAAATTCGACCCCATTGTAATGTATAAATTGCTTTAAAAATTGTTGCATGTACAACAACAAGAGGGAGAGAGAGAACATAAACAGCTGGGTCATGGAGGAACGAGAGAGAGAGAGAGAGGAAGGGAGAGGGAGAGAGAGACGGACAGACAGAGAGGGAGCGAAGAGGGAGAGGAAGAAAAATTCAGGGAGAGAAAGGCAAGATGAGAAATAGCGTTAATACATAGAATGAAATTAGACCCAAGCATGTTATATAAGAAATACAAGTAATAGACCAGTTTCGCAAATGAACTTGAATACACTACGAAAATGGCCCATTGAATAAAACCCAGACGAACCAGCGCTTAACAATAACATTGAAATAAACTATCATCATTATCACTATCATCATAATCACCATCATCATAATCACCTTCACCATCACCATCACCATCACCATCACCATCACCAATACCATCACCATCATTACCATCATTATTATCATCATTATCATCATCATCACCACCATTACCATCATCGCCATTATTACCATCATCATCATCCTTCCCATAAAAAAAAAAATCACCATAATCATCATCATCATCACCATCATCATCAGCTTCATCGCCATCATCGTCACTATCAATATCATCGTCACCACCACTACCATCGTCATCATCATCACCATCACCATCACCATCGTCATCATCGTCACCATCAATATCATCATCATCATCATCACTACCATCGTCATCATCATCACCATCAATATCATCAGCCATCATCATCACCATCATCATCACAGACATTATCAGCATCCCAAAACCATCGTTGCCATGGAGACATCTTCCCTACTCACCAGTTTGAGGAGGAAAGTTCCTTCCTTGAGAGCTCCGCAGCATCCACAGAAGCCTACCAAGAAGATGAAGCACCCCACCCCTATCGTTACTCCAGTCACAATCAATATGGTATCCTCAGCGAATAGATCCGTATAGTCTTGTTGCCGGGCGGTTATCCATGATCCTATAGAAATCAGCACAATACCCGCTGCCTGTAAGTCAAGAATAATCACATGTAAATCATGGAGACGAGGCTAGCTCTAATCAGTGATCTATAAGCGTTTACTTAAAAATACTCATCCTTTACTGTCTGTAATCCTTCCTTTCTTTCAAAGAATAGTATATGCACATGCGCATTAACAATAATCATCAGTACGTCTAACGATCTCTTCTGATTCAAGACAAGATTGGCATCTAGTTTATAGGTATTTTTACGTTATATCATTAGATGCAGAAAGCACTTATCAAAAACTTTTACTATCTATCTTTTTGTATTAATATTTACTATTTCAAGAAAAGCAAGCGTTACATGAGAGTATATCTCGTGATCATCATACACAACATAAACCGTAGAGGTGTTTTGTCGATAATTCCTTGGTTTGTAGAAAGCAGTTTACTATGGAATTAGGCTGGTAAATTTTATGTAATAAATGACAATTTGTAATACTAGTACAGTCAAACCTGTCTATTGAGGGCACCAACGGGAAACAGAGAAAATGGCCACTGTAGACAGGTGGCCTTTACAGGCAGGTTCTAGAACACACATTTCTCTCTCGGGGGAAACGAAATACATGGTCACTATCGACAGATGGCTTTTAAGAGAAGTGATCACCATGAAGGGTTTTAATGTATTATTATGGATATTGGTTTCACCTTGCTAACTGAACCGTTTATATTCAGCTTTAAAAAAGAATATGAGATTAAAAGGCTGCAATGTGCCATGTGCAGATGAAGGACTTACCCACACGCAGAAGTTCAATATGAACAGGAAAAGCTTAGCAATCTTTGGTCCACAACCAGCCACCATTTTGAATTATTTCTCTAGAAGAACAGAAAATACACAGATTCTGGTTATTTTACAAAATACGTGCACAATCCGTCCCAGGTAAAAATAGGGACTTTTAGATTTATACGACGAGAGCGTGGACTGCCGCGTGTGAGTTGTGTTAAGGCACTGGGCCTTGCCCGGCAGTGCCTTAAAAGGACATCACAGTGCCTTATAAGGACGTCACACGTTGCAGTCCACTATGTCGACGTGCAAATCTAAAAGTCCCTAGTGTAACATTTACACGAGCGTAGTTTGAGTCAACACTGTGTACCACAATGCTATCGTGTGAACACACCCCGTGTGATGAATAATCATGACGTCATCAGGGGGTTAATTGAGGCAAACTAGGCTCTGCATCAGTTAATCATTAACATGAATTCAATGTCATATGAGTCTTTTATGGCTTTACTTAGAGGCTCAGATATTAGGCTCTACCCGACACGATGTCAGAGTGATTTTATTGAAAATAATCCTTATTATGATCGATACATTATATTGCACTTCATAGGCCATGCAGACAGGTGGGGCAAAGTGTATTTTAAATATGGACCGTTTCCTAACCGTTCTCGTGGATACTTCGAAAATTAATGTAAATGAACATTATCTCATCCATCATGACATTTTTCATACCTTACACACTAAAAAATAAAAGTACAATTCTGCTACAATAGCAGCACCCTCTGCCAAATACGCGTACTAGGTGGATGCAAATCTGCACCCCGATTGCACCCTTATTTCTTAGTGTGTACTACCGATACACTTGATATTATTCAATGATTTTTGTTCTTTATGGAGAATGAATGCGTATTGTTTGATCTGCATTTCGCGAATTACATGTCATTCTGAAACATAACAATTTACTAATATCTATTTCACGTGGAATGTATGGTAACATCCTTTTGGTTGGAACCTAACAAGCTTTTGTTATTGTTCTTTCGTGTTTACTGTGTGTCGGGTAAACCTCATGCAGATTTTTTTTGTCGCAC
Source organism: Mesocentrotus franciscanus (assembly GCA_037976565.1). NCBI lineage: Eukaryota > Metazoa > Echinodermata > Echinoidea > Camarodonta > Strongylocentrotidae > Mesocentrotus > Mesocentrotus franciscanus. The sequence continues at coordinate 1,625,194 of CP137684.1, read as the reverse complement.
TATAAACAGTGTGCTCAGCAAAGAATTTGAAAACATTAGTATACAGGTATAATGACATATTTTTTTCTAGATAATTCATCTGAAATGTTTTGTGACGATGGTTTGTATGATTGGTAACTAGGATTTAGACTATGCCACGCCCTTGTAAGATTACGTAATCACCAAATACCAATCCTAGTCTGTCAATAAGATCGTGTTTTCCTGAGGGATTATCGATGAGGTTTCATTAACAAAGCATGTTAATTAATAACCAAGCATCACTATCAGTTGATTACTAATTAGATTGGTATTCTTTGTATAAACCTGCTCGTTCTACGACACATGATCCACTGACAAGTGCTCCGCGGTTATCATCCTACACTAACCGAATTCATAACTTCACAACAGTATATACCTAAGCCTAAACTTAAATTGAAACCCTAGCCCTATATATTTGATGGCTCCCTAAATTCACAGCACAGCTCTTTATCAAACTTGACCCAACCCCTATCCGGAAACCCAATTGCAACCCATACCCTATTATTTGACGAATTCGGAACTCACATCTCTGCACTTTACCTAACTTAACAAGTAATCATCATATAAAAACTCTTACAATTATGTCCAGTATGTTTTAAACTATTCATTTTACTTTTTATTGCCCCAATTAATGCGGGTCTCGTCGTTTTCGATTCGCTACAATTTAGTTTTCATGATGTTGACGAAATGGACAGAATTTAAATGTCATAAACTCGTACTTGAGATGCTTTCCGCATGAATGAGGCGCCAATTGTATTAGTCATGAAAGCCATTAAGTTTTGTGATTCTAAGCAAGAAATATGCCATCCACAGTAATTTAGATGTCATGGTCTAGTGGTTCATTCACTTGACTCTCAATCCAAGGGTTGAGGGTTCGCATCCCAGCCAGGCACTAATGTCCTTTAAGCAAGACATTAATCCACATTTGCCACTTTCCACCCAGATGTAAAAGGGTACCTCGCAAGTGCTGGGGAAAAAATAATTACAGAACCTGCAGGACGAGCCATATCAATACTGATGGGGCTACTTTTGGTAAAAAGACACTAATAAGACCAAATTGTAATTACTTTAGGTCTTATTATACGGGGATTCGGACCTTAAGCCGTCTGACCCACAGCCATGCTCTAAAACCATCAACCCTTCGATTTTATTCAAAACATATCATTATATAGTTAACTGTGCAGTGTTGTTCCCAGTCGATGCTTTATACTCAAGTAAATTGTTTTTATCTATCAAGGTATCTTTTCCCAGCTCGGAGATTCATTGCACCCTTTTCCCCACCCATCTCTATTCTATGACATTCTCTCCTGCTGTGTCAATCCACTTCATGTCTCATTCCTTAGTCACACCGCTATACCCACTCCACACCGAACAATTCCCCACCATTCGTGGTAATACTATATTTCGTTCGGTCTGGTGTCGGTCTCGTTGATGTGACTGGGGTATTATTGCTCCTCCAAGTTGGTTCTCGCTCTTGATCTACATTTCCTTCCAACAAATCTTTCAGGAGACTCTGATGTCTTTTGATGTGGACAAAGTATTTCGCCTTACTTTCTTTAACCACTCCTATCGTCATATTTTGTTTAAGCCCTGTCGTATTTCTCTGTTAGTTTTCATATCTTTCCATAATATTCTCAACTTAACAAGCCATTTATGTGCTTTTCATGATCATCCTACTTCAGATATCTTATTATATATGTTTGAATATTAATAAATGAAATAAACTAAATGAACTTTCTCCTATACATCCAATTTTCAAATGATGTGATTTTCTTTTCCATAGTCTTTGTTAATGTCCATTTCCCTGCACCTGTTACGTTTTAAAATGGTTTAACCAAAGTTTATGGCGCCATGAGCCCATGCAATATTTGCTCAATCGCTTTGAATTCGTCGACGTGCAAAAGCCTTCGATCATTATCGATAGGAATGATTGATACAGCACTTTGACGCTAGTTCAACTATACTTAACCATACGAATACCAAACCAAATATGCACTTTGTTAAACAAAACGTACCATAAAACTTTGCAAATGTATGTGTATCAAGTGTCTTATGTACATGTATGTGTGCACGTAGGGATGTGCATGTACATGTTCTATGCACAGTACTAGCTAACCAATAATGTTCTCTAATCAGGCCGATTGCATGAAATAAGACATTAAAAAAAAAAATCTTTTTCAAAACTAATTTACCAAAAAGTCTTTATCATTTTTGTCTCTTAAAGATAGCTTTTATAATTTCTAACGAAATCATGAAATTGTGATCAAATATTAAAGGTGTCTTGAACATTACGTCTCCATCTTATTAAAAAGATGTTTTCCTTGTTACAACAGGGTGAAACGTGGCATAAAATATTGATTTATACCAATTTTAAGAAGTGCGTATAGGCTACTAAATAAATAATAATTCTAAACTCAAATATTTTGTTCGTTTTACCAACCTTCTTGGTATCAACACCTAACTAACTATTTTGTTTCGTTTTCCCGGATAGTTCGACTATTGAACTCTCGCATTTCTCGAAATACAAATTCATTTTCTCGCAGAAATTGTAAACATCCAAGTGTAAGAACAGTTCAGTAATATTTATGGATAACAACAATTACAATTACAGCACAAAATGGAGAAACCTTACCTTGACTTGGGGAATTCACAAAGTTAGCAAAAATGACTTAGACCAGCAATCGGGCGTGATGTAGCTCGTCGAATCGCGCGTATGCTTCAAATGACTGTAGCTGTAGACGCAGGACTGTTTTTATGGTCTTAATCGCTATGATTATACGAGTTGGACTATTGCGTTGGTCAATTGGTCATCTACGCTGTTGCCAATAGCAAACACATGATAACAATCGCGTTAAAAAGGGCGCGGTGCGGACATATGATGACCAGTTCTGTTAAAACGTAGGCGGATACTGCTTATCATTGATAAACTATGGGCCAACTATATGCAATTTCAGACTAAATGTATATAGTCAGTAAAATCAAAATACATGTGTACATTAATCATGACGTGATAAGATTGACGTCATCAGGTTACTTGATCCTAAGTCGGTTATACTTAAAGTCATATTTCAACCATATGAAGTCGTATCTTTTTAAATATTGTACTAAGTAATCATTAAAAATGTATATACATTCCCCTCTCTCTCTCCCTCAAATTAGAGCAATGACGAGTTTGATACATGTTTTGTATATCATTGTATATTCATCCCTCTTTCTCTCTCTCTCTCTCTCTCTCTCATTCTCTCTGTCTCTCTTCTCTCTGTCTCTCTCTGTCTCTTCTCTCCCTTAGACCAATGACGCGTTAAAGATACTGTGTCCCTTTTGCAGCCAACATCAAATTCTGTAGAACTTTGCAGGAATTATGAATATGTCATGTATGTCCTATCTGTGAAATTTAAACATTAGCAGTGTCCTAGTATTCAAATTATGCAAGGAAACCCGTTTACTTGCTAGACTTCACTGTCAGACACTATTGAGTGACTGACTGGCTTTTTTCTTTGGTAATAACATACATAAAATGAGCTATAACAGGTACATGAGCATTTGTCTACATCAATAACCCACTTCTTGTAATGGCCAAAATTAAACTGATTGGATCTTTGTGCAGCACAAAACGTACGACCATGCGGTACAAGGGTCTGAAAATCAGACTATTACTTAGGTCATTGCAATCAGTTAAGTCGATTCGACAACTAATGATTATTATTTTCCTACTAAAAGCAATTTTCAAGCCCTTTCATTTTGCGGGATGTTCTAAATTAGTATTGTCTTTCAAATGCCGTTGGAATTTTAACCTTTTCATTTTTTGGTCTGCAAATGGGACATAGTACCTTTAAATACACATTTTGATACATGGGCTGGGAATACAGTCCTGTTGCTGTGAACGCCACTTGAAAGCCTGAAAGCTAGGGGCGGCACAACCCTCCCCAGCCAAAAAAGTTGGTTGAGTTATTTTCATACAGTCTCATGCATAATAATAATAATAATAATAATAATAATAGGGTTTTTTGTATATCGCTTATATCTGTCAGACTTGACACTCCTAGCGCTCCGCAACTGTTACTATTTACTCTTCTTTTGTTGCTTTGTTTGTTTTTTGTTTTGCTGTTGCTTTTTTCTGAGGGTTTATGTGTATGTCTATGCCCAGAGTAATTACAAAGTGATAGGATTTTTACCTATAGTAAAATGTAAATGACGCAAAGGTTCATGACCTTATATATTATATTCGTAACCATGGTAACACTCAATTTCTCTCTCTCTCTCTCTCTCTCACACACACGCACACACACACTCACACTCTCTTTCTCTCTCTCGCTCTCTCTCACAAACACATCCTTTCTCGCTCTCACTTTTTCTTTCTTTCTCTCTCTCTTTCTCTCTCTCTCTTTTTCAACATTAAGGTAATGTATAATTCTTCATTAAATGTATCTCGTAAGTAATTTATATTGTGTTAACATAAATTAGATTATGGTTTTAATTAAATGTAGACCAGTTCAAAGAATTTAAATTTGAAATTAAAATTCACCTTTAATTCTTCTCATTATCGGTACAACATGGTAAACATATAGAGGCCAGTACAGTAAATAACCAGATCACAGAAGGAGTCAAAAACCCGGAAAGCAAGGCGGGATGGCTCAGTGGTAGAGCAGTGGTCTCGTAACCGCGAGGTCCCGGGTTCGAAACCAAGTCAATGCGCCCGTGCCCTATGTAAAGGCATTGATCCTCATTACCAAGTCCCTTGAAGAGGATTTAAAGCCGTCGGTCCCCTGGTTGTTTACTTACAAGCATATCCTTGCTTTCTTATCAGTCAGGTAAAACAATCATCTACTAATCATCGACCAATGTATTGGGAACGCTCATAACAAATAAAAACAAGTTAGTGTACGAACATCATTAGGCCTATGATAATACGCTTCTTGCATCTAAATGAAGTATCGATCGCAGAATAGAGAATTATACTTTCATACCACCTCTACCTCTAGAAAAACTGAGGATAAAGTTAAGCATCAGAAAATAATTTAGTTTGAATTAAATGTTAAGTTTAACTATAGTATTTGCACTTGATGCGTCATTAGCGCATGTAACGACGCAATCGAAATAACGCCTCGTGCACGTCTCTGACGCACTGTGTTAAGGAATGACATCCTACAATAAATCACTGCAAAATAAATAGTGACTAAGCTGTGTTGAATTGAGCATGCGTTAATTTCATTTCAGGACTGATTAGCGCATATAACGAAGCAATCGAAATAGCGTCGTGCACGTCTCTGACGCACTGTGTTACGGAATGACATCCTACAAGAAATTACGGCAAAATAAATAGTGAATAAGCTGCGTTGAATTGAGTATGTGTTAATTTCATGCACAGGACTGATTAGCGCATGTAACGACGCAATCGAAATAATGCCTCGTGCACGACGCACCTGGCCGTTTCACCGTTTCATAAAAACTTGATATCATTAACAAGTTACAAGCACTGTTATATGCTACTGTAATCATTGCATTCGATTAGCTGTTGGCAGATTTGCTAAGGAAATATGACAGTTGTTATTGATGATAATAAATATTTTGGAAACATGGCCCTGATTGTTTACATTTATTCTGGGGATTAACGCCGACAGGAAACTTTCTCCTATTGTCTTTCCCATCCACATACAGCATACTAGTGTATTCATTGTTTCCCCTATGCCATTTACTTGTTAGTTAGGCTAATGTTAGTTTCTCTGTGTACTCCTTTGCATTTTATGAAATTGAATTTAATTGAATTGAATTGATTTCCGCATTTGCATTAAAAATACAGAAAAACACATTTATATACGAAAGTAGAAATATAAAAAGTAAATAAACATCAAATACATGCAAATTAAAAAGATAAAAGGATATAGGATTTACACGACTTCAAAACATACAATGTAAATGTGGCGGGATCAAAAACAGTTTGTGTAAATCTTATGTCCATGATCCTGTACTGTTTAGAAGCATTTATACAAGTATAAAGACAACATCAAGCACACCAAGCAATAACACAATATATCGATATTAATAAAAGGCATCGTTTAACAATCTGAAATCTGAAATGGACGGCCCTACGTGTTATCAGTGTCTGTGATATGGTGTAATATTGAAGCCCTAAACAAATTGCGCTTCAAAATGATCAAGAAGTGCCTCAAAAAAGTAAAAAATCTTTGAGTGACCGGTTTTACCATACTCGTTTTCCCCAATCGACTGTAGTGTTATGAAAACCGTTAGGAAAACGCAAAATTTGATTTCGATTTCCAATCATAAATATCTTGATAATCAGACAGGCGATCGGCTTGTAAAAGTCATGGGATTCCTGACTGACCTAAAGGTTTATAATTATCATTGCAGCATGAGCTAAATCCAGGATTTTGTTTCAGAATCTGAGACAAAGTTACCCAATCCCCTTAATAAAAGGCATGAATATTATTGCATTCACTATCTATTAAAATAATCACTCATAGTCATTATAAACTCTTTTATTATTAATATAATTTTTTTTGCATATTTTCACTTAAATGTGGAAATTAAAGCCATACTGAACTAGTAGCACTACCGCCGATCCCCTCCAGCACCATCTCAGGTCAGTCGTAGCAGTGCGGTCCCGTTACTCGCTGCCTCTCTTGTGGTGCTATTGGTTCTCGCATCAAGTCATTGGTCGGCAAAGTGGGAAATGGTTTTGGGTAACGCACTGTTGGCAAGTTGACCATGAGATGGCGCTGTGCAATAAACTGTACGCTATATAAGCAGAAAGTTCATCTGTTCAGTATCGCTTTAAATAAATGGAAGGATATAAAAGTATTACAGACTGAAAACAAGCTTGCAGACATAACGCCTGGTTCTCTCACAGAGGATAGCATGCCATGACTCGGCCGTGTCTGTACGCACACACACGCAGTTTCTATCTGGATCGGAGTAATCAGGTTGTGAGTCGGAAACCCATGAGGTGTAGTTGACGGGTGAACCATCGGTCCATATGAACGGCTCAGTCAGGCCTTCATTTGGTTGATGGAGTCCTAGCCACAGAGCATTAGATACCTGAAAGACATAAATCAAAATGGCTGACTTGTTTAAAACGATACGAACGGCTCAGTCACACCTTCATTCGGTTGATGAAGTACTAACCACAGATATTTAGCTGAGCCCTGAGCTAGATATCTGAAAGAAATAAATCGAAATGGCTGACATGTTTGAAAAGATGGTGTAATTAGGAATTTGATTTTATGTTTTAATTTCGCATTAGCCTCTCCTCCGGGTGTAAATGAGCACCTGACAGTGATGAGGACCCCTCACGAAGAGCAGTACATTGATCTGACGCTATCCTGGGAAATTTGATTCCAGGGTGAACTTTCGAGCTTGCCTTAACGGGAAGAGTATTTTCCTTTTGTGCTTTTAATCTGTATCTGTCTAAACGTCTAATACAGGGATCTATTGTAAAAGCAGTTTTTATGTACTGAAGAGACTACCCTGTATACAGAACACAGAATAGATAAATGAATAAGTAAATGAATAAATGAAATTATCAATTTTTGTATAGATCAAATAATAAATGATCGAATAAAAGACCATATAGGGCTGTAGGTAGGGTAGGGTAGGGAAACAAAAGGAGAAGACAGAAAACGTTTATTTCATGAAAGTCTTCCAAAACAAAAAGAAGAATGAGAAAGCTCACAAATTATTGATCACCTCTAAATGATATAGTATACAAATAATGAATGCTTATGAGTTCAATAGTGCGAATATTTTCGTGATTTGAATAGAATTAGCGTTATCTTTCAACGAATGAAAATATTTGCACTATTGAACGAATGAAAAACATTCATTATTTGTTTTATACAACATCTTTCAACAAATTATGCTTTGCTCCTTATATATTAAAGATAAATTAAAGTTGGAGTCAGGCCTTCTCGATTACATTCAGATTGCCTTCGCGTCAGATGCGCGCAGAGCACAATGGGATACATGCAGGGCAGAGAGTGTGTGTGTGCATTGTACGCAGTCTGCATATAACCAAAAATGCACGCTCGTTGAATAGTACTACGGCGAATATAACCAAAAATGCACGGTCGTGCAATAGTATTATTTATTGAATATCACGTGACCAACAATCCTACAATCAAATGACAAGGATTTACTTAGGTGTTGTATAAAACATATTATTATATAAACATAGGAAAAGCGCTTCAAGGAATTGATTTCAAAATAGAAATAATGGGTCGTATAAACGTAAACAAAATGATTATCATCTGACAACCATACAGGTTTGTACTGTGTTACCTTTCCTCCTCCTTTACCCCATTCAGCTCATCTCAAAGCTGGAATAAAGACGAACCCGTTACGAGAAGTATTATTCTTGTAGACATATAGCAAATGTGTTTTTCATTTCTTCCCACAGCCGGACTGAAAATCATGTATAGTCTACATTGACCCACAAATACAGGTTTATTGCCGTTCGGCCTACAACTAGTTCGTCTACTACCCAATTGGTCTTTTTCACATATGGTCTACATACAGCCCGTCTACTACCCACATTGTCTAATAATCATTTTGTCTATTTATCATTTGGTCTAATGACCATTGAGGCTAATAGTCATTCAGTCTAATTTCTCTGAAACGGGCATTAGACTAACGAGTTATTAGACTAAGTGAACAATAGACCAAATGGGTAGTAGACTTATTAGATATTAGACCAAATGATAAGTAGACGAACAGATTAATACAATATTAGACAATTGGGTATATAGTAGACGAACTGGTTGTAGACAAAACGGCAATTCGCCAAGATACCATCATTATTTTAACTGATTATATAACATTTGAATAACAAAAACAAAAACATACCCCAGGGAAATTGCTGATAAATTCCGATTCCTCCTGACTATGTATGGACAGCATGTCTGCTTGTCCTTCCATGGTGATGACGTCACGACAGTTCGACAAGGCTTGGTGAAAGGTCACCCTTTCGGGAAAAAAACCATAGCAACTGCTTCTGAAATAAATCCACGAATCGGGACAGCATCTTGAATCGGGACAGGTCCAAGCTGATTTTGAAAGACATAACAAAAAGTATGTCAGTGATGGAGAGGTATTGTGGTCCAGTGGCTGTCTCAGGACTATGAACCGCAGGGTACTGTCGCAGCACCAATGTCCTTTTCATGAAGACATTCATCTATATTTGTCATTTTCCAACCAGGTGAGGTAAATCGGTACCTGGCAGGAATTATTTCCTTTAAATGCTTGAGCGTTAAAACAATGGCAGCCGTGCTCAGCCGGGATAGTAATAATAGAACGACATGAGTGGCAATGTGCCAGACACACGCAAGGGGCTCAAGGCACTCCAATATTACCCCGGTTCCGTTACGCTACCGATTTTGGTGCTAACAGCATTTAAGGAATCCCTTCCTGCCAGTACCCATTTAACACCTGGGTGGAGAATGGCAAATGTAGATCATTGTCTTGCCAAAGGACATTAGTGCCGTGGCGGGAGCCGAACCGCGAACCATGTGATACACAGTCTGAAGACGTGTCCACTAGAACACGACTCCTCTACATAACATAAATTCTTAATCTGAACGTAAACATACCACAAATTGGACCGTGATATCCTAATGCACAGGTGCATTCAAATCCATCGAGTGTCTCCGTGCACGTTCCTCCATTCTGACAAGGAAACGAGAGGCAAGCTGTATTTGAACAAAATGTTTCTAGTAGTAATGATAATAATAATAATAACAATAATAATATTGATAGTAATAATGATACTGATAATAATAATAGTGATGCCAACAATAATGATAATATTATAAGCGATGATGATAATGATAGTGAAAATAATAGTGAAAGTAATATTGATAATAATAATAACGATAATAATAACAATAATAATATTGATAGTAATAATGATGATAATAATAATAGTGATGACAACAATAATGATAATATTTCAAGCGATGATGATGATGATGATGATAATAATAGTGATGACAACAAAAATGATATTACAAGCGATGATGATGATGCTGATGATAATGATGATGATAATAGTAGTGATAGTAGTAATGATAATAATAATAACGATAATAATGATAGTGATAACAATAATGATAATCATCACAATCATTATTATCATCACCATCATCATCATCATCATCATCATAATTATTATCATCATTATTAACTGGAGTTTGCTCGTTTCAGGTAGCAAAAACATATGAAATGGCATAATTGGTGTAGTAAAAAAGGCAGATCACCAATCACAAAGGCAAAGACAATCTCATTTGTTCAACAGGAGTAGAAGCTTAGCCAAGTATAATATAATTTAAGTCGATATCGGATTCTTGTTATATTTATACTGATAGTGATTTATGTTATACTTAATTATAGCCGTTTATACCTTTCGCCTCTTTTCATATAGCTCTGGTGGGAAGGGACAAATCAATGACTAAGGCTTCCCTCATTTTTATAAACATTTCGAAATTCGTCATCGGAAAACCCTTACTTTGAAAAATTTACAAAAGTTTAAATTGATTCTAGTTTGAAATTCACCCATTAACTAAATACCGAAACGAATAGATTTTGTCACAACAAGTTGACATTAGACAATACAATCACAGTATTAATACAAAACAAAGTAATGAAATACCTGTGACAATACACGGTCGTAGGTTTCAATGAAAAAACACTACTTTACAAACCAGTCTTCTGCTCAGGCGCATAATTAACCTACATGAATATGTATGAGGTTCCTTAAAATTTCATACCTGGAAATGTACAGACTAGTCTGTGAGTAATAGTCTGATCCAACTCTGGCAACCAAATATCTTCGTCGGTCACGGTTTTCGGTACCAGGGCGATGGTGTCCCCATTTTCCAAAGTAACGCTGCCACACGAGAGGGTGCAGCGGGCAGTTCGGGCAGCTCACCAGACGTACTGAAAGAGGCAACCCGGGCAGCTGGAAATAATCAAATATGCATGGCCATGGTGTAAACGGGGGAAAATGTACCTAAGTCATATTGACAGTAATATAGTTTGCATATCATGCCCTAACATAGAGTAAATCTTTAGCATTTAAAATTTAGAATTTTTAATTTAATTTATATAAAATATTGCAGAAAAATTAAATGTTAAGTTTATAAATGAATGACTTTAATAATACAACATGAAAATACAGTAAATTTTAGTTATTAAATAGGACTTTTCGTAAAGATAAGTGCATACAATAACATTAAATAACCTAAGCAAAGGCATGGTGAAATCAATTTCTTGGAGTAGGTAATCAATAAGGAATCAATAAGGAAATTGATAATGAATGTAAAAGAGCAAAAAAAGAATGGCTAACTCAAAAATGTGTTAGAATTGAGCATTTCTCCAAGACAAACCAAACAAATGAAATGCACAGAGAAATCAAGCATTTTAAGAAGAAGAAAAACAAGGCAGCAAGCGGATGTATCAAGAACAAGGATGGAACATCTTCCCTCTTTGAAAAGGATGATATTAAACAAAGATGGGAAGAATATATCCAAGACCTATTTGACGATGATAGAGGTCCAGAACTTCCAATCACTGACAACGAGGGTCCAAGTATACTTGAATCAGAAGTTAAACAAGCTCTGCATTCACTGGGAACTTCTAAATCTGAAGGCCCAGATGGGATAACACGGGAAGAACTTGTGGCCTTAAAAGAATTTGGGATTGAACATTTGACTAGTATTTGCCAAATGATATACAATACAGGTCATATTCCTGAAGATCTGAAAAAGTCGATATTTGTGCCAATTCCAAAGAAGCCTAAGGCAAGTGTATGTGAAGATTTCCGGACAATTAGCCTTATGAGCCATGTAACCAAGTTGCTCTTAAAGATCATTCTCAACAGAATAAAAATTCAAATTGACAATGAAGTAGGTAAGGAACAGTTTGGTTTTAGACCTCAAAGTGGTACTAGAGAAGCAATATTCTGTATGAGAATGGTGACAGAAAGGTATATGGCAGTAAATAAAGAAATATATATGTGCTTTATTGACTACTCTAAAGCATTCGACAAAATTCACCACGAAAAATTGATTGAAAGCTTACAAAAATTAATCTAGATGGTAAGAACATACGTCTCATATCTAAACTTTACTGGGAGCAGACAGCTGCCATCAAAATTAACAATGAAATTACAGGTTACACAAAAATCAAAAGAGGAGTACGTCAGGGATGCGTAATGTCTCCATCCCTGTTCAACTTGTGCACAGAATTGGTATTCAGGGAAATTTCAGATATGAAAGGTGTTAGTATTGGGGGTGTAAATATTAATAATTTACGTTATGCTGATGACACTGTACTTTGCGCAGAGAATGAAGCAGATTTACAACATGTATTGGATATTGTAAAAGTCAAAAGTGAAGAGTTTGGTCTAAGCATGAATGTCAAGAAAACTAAATCAATGATTTTTAGTAGAACAGAGAACAAGCCTAGAATATGTTTGAAACTCAATGGACATATCATTGAGCAAGTCAGTAATTATATCTACTTAGGACAAAATATCACAGATGATGCCAGATGCGAAGCAGAAATAAAAAGAAGAATAGAAATTGCTCGGAATACATTTCTGGCAATGAAAGGATTATTCACAAATAGAAAGGTGAAATTTGCACTTGGGTTGAGACTAGTAAACTGTTATGTATGGTCTGTCCTATTGTATGGAGCAGAAACATGGACAATAAACAAGGCCATGGAAAATAGAATAACATCTTTTGAAATGTGGATCTACAGAAGAATGATGAAGATATCCTGGAAACGAATGAAAACCAACAAAGAGATATTGCACATGGCAGGGCGTAAACAAATTGCACTAGTAGGATTAGTTAAGGAGAGAAAAGTCAAATACTTTGGTCATGTTAAAAGGCACCAAAGCCTCTTAAAGGATGTATTGGAAGGAAGAGTGGAAGGAAGTAGACCTAGAGGGACCCAGAATCAACTGGGAAGAGAATGTCAAGAACTGGAGTGGACTAAAACTGCGAGAGTGCACCAGAATGGCAGAAGATAGAGTGAAATGGAGAGATGTTGCAATCAACCTCCGAACCGGGAGAAGATACTTAGATAGATAGATAGGTAATCAGCGGTAATCCAAGTATTAAAAGCAATTCATAAAAAGTGAGGGAATAACATTAAACGACTTCCCAATTCGTATAGTGATTTTAATACTTCTCCGTGGTTAGCAATGTTAGTCACGGTTTTACTAAACTTGTTTTGATCAGTTTGTCTGAATTTTCGGCTTCTGTTGAAACAAGTTATTATGGAACTGAAAGGTGTGGAACATGATGAACTATTGTTTGCTTATCTTGGAGCCCTTATCAGTTCCGTTTAAAATAACTATATATTTCTCCGTGTATGTTTCAATGTATAATTTTCAATTTCAGTTTATTTGGCATCATAAAAAACATTACAAATCATAAATACAGAATAATTAATAATAGGCCAGGACCTCTAAGAAGCAGCTTGTGCTTGTACATGAGGCCCCTTGCAAGGTAAGCACAATATCAAATTAAATAGCAAAATATATCAAACTTACTAGGTATAAATGGGTACATTTAGAAGAGGAAAAAAATGAGAACAAAAAGAGATCGACCATTATCTATCAGCAGGTATCACCAACGTACATGCACACACCCACAATCACACACAAACACACAAGAGCAATACAAAAAAGGGAGAGTTCATAATGAGCCAGAGAAGAAAGGAAAGAGGTGAGAAAGAGAAAGAGAAGAAAAGGAAGAGGTGGGAATGAGAAAGAGAAAAAAGGGAAGAGAGGAGAATGAGAAAGATAAGAAAGGGTCTACTCATTTATTAACTTTATTATGTATTCAGAAATGAACCAGTTCTGTTTAAACTAAGTTTATATTACTCCATGTATATTTGAATGCATACTGATTATAACATGTATTCATAACTTAATAAATAAATAAATAAATGAAATAAATAAATGAAATAAGCAAGATAAAGGTATGATAGCTTACCAAGGCACACTAGTTGAATGATAACAAAACGTCTTTTCACACGTCCGAGTGCCATTTTAATAGGTGTTATGTGACTGGACAAGCTCAAGCAGGAATTGATGCACAACGCATCAAATCGAAAGAGCATCTGATCATTCAAGAATGAAATTATTTGGCATGCGCACGTTAGATCTGCTGAAACTCGCAATTAAAAGGCGATCAACTAGTGAACAATATTAACCAATCATATTACCTCGCTGATGAGTCCCATAGTCAGAAAGAGACAGGTTGTTGTTATTGAGCAGACGTACATTTAACAAATTTGTTTCAATTCAATAAATACATAGAAAACTATCAAAGGTATCATCCAAATAAAGAGATTACAATGATACTATACATAAATAATGCATTCGCTGATAGCCAGAGAGAGAAAAGTGTGTTTCTAGGTTACTGTGCCAACACTACAACAACGATCATTTTAATCGAGTGCAGACGTACATTTATCAAATTTGCTTCAATTCAATGAATACATAGAAAACTATCAAATTTATTACCCACATAAACTGATTAAAATTATAATATAAATGAATCAAGCATTCGCTGATAGCCAGAAAGAGAAAAGTGTGTTTATAGGTTACTGTGCCAACACTACTATACGGCAATCATTTTAATTGAGTGCAGACGTACATTTATCAAATTTGCTTCGATGAGTACATAGAAAACTATCAAAAGGTATCACCCACATAAAATGATTAAAATTATACTGTAAATGAATCATGCATTAGCTGATACTCAAACAGAGAAAAGTGTGTTTCTAGGTTACTGTGCCAACACTACTACAGTGATCATTTCAATCGAGCCCTGACGTACATTTATCAAATTTGTTTCAATTCAATGAATTCGAAGGAATGGAATGAACTCCCACAAGACATAAAATCAAGCAGATCACTTAAGACATTTAAATTATTGTCCAAGTCAATATTATTAGGCTCCCTCTAATGAAATGTTATGAATATATGCATCTATATGATAAATAATGTATATGTGACCCCCCCTTATTTATATTTAAATATTGAAGTCCCAGGTGTGTGTGTGTGTGAGTGTATCTGTGAGAGTGTGTGCGTTTGTGTGTCTGTGTGTGATAATGTATGTAGTCTTGTTTGTTTATTTTCAATCTTTAACTGCTTTTCACTTTTCTTTTTTTTTTCTTCTTATTTTGGGACACCAAATTATAAGCATTTTGCTTTTCGGTGCTCCCAACCATAGTTTTATTTACTATTTTAAATTGATATAATGTTATTGTTTCCATTTGATGTTATTTTATGGTTAAAAAATAAATACAAATACAAAATAGAAAACTATCAAATTTATTACCCACATTAACTGATTAAAATCATACGATAAATGAATCAAGCATTCGCTGATAGCCAAAAAGAGAAAGATGTGTGTTAGGTTACTGTGCCAACACTACTATACGGCAATCATTTTAATTGAGTGCAGACGTACATTTATCAAATTTGTTTCAATTTAATGAATACATAGAAAGCTATCAAAGGTATCACCCACATAAAATGATAAAGGGAAAGTACACCCGATATTAAGATTGGTCTTAATAAAGAGCAGAAAATGAGAGTAACAAATTAGTGAAAGTCTGAGCAATATTAATTTATAGAAAAGTTATGAATTTTTGAAGTTGTCATCAGTGAAACACAAATTGGAAACACTCTGACGTATCTAGCGAGCTCCTCTCCATTTGGCTTTGTACAGAAAATTTTATACTTTTCATTTTCATCGTACATGATGACGGAATAGATTTGTTACATACAGGGGTTGTATAGAAACTCAATTGCAATAATTATATTTAGGTTGAATGTATGATTGGAACTTTCTTAAGAAAAAATACCAATTGTGAAGATTTTTAGTACAGGGCAAATGGGAGGAGACCTCGCAAGACACTTCACATCGTTACCAATATGTTTTTGAATGATTGCACCTTCAAACATGCTTAACTTTCTTATTTTTAATCGGCTTTTCCTCAAACTTTCGCTAACGTGTTTTTCTAATTTCTCCTTCTATTAGAAATAACCTACTATCAGGGTGGACTTTCCCTTTAAAACCCAAAAGTTACATTTCATGCTAAATTTAAGTTTGCATGTTTTAAAATTGAACGATGTAGAATGTATTTGGTGTGAGATTTATGATACATGTACAGTTATAGTAGAATTCTGCAATCCATACAATTTCGATTGATTTTCAAATCTATTTTAAGTTGAAAGGCACCTTTAAGCCGTGTCATATTGGTATCCTCGTTACACAAAAGAACCAATCTTGCATTTATTTAAAGAAAAGATTATCCTCATTTTAAACCGCCTTTTGTGGCCTTCATTCTTTGTTAAAACGTGTAAAAAAATAAAAGCGGAGGTTCTTTTTCCCATTTTTAGATAATTGCCTCATCAACACTCGTATCATCAATTTCGAAATGCGAAACGATATCTGTACAATTATGACTGGAAGAATATCATTCACAAAAACGCAATGATCATTATTAGAAGAACCTAACGAGATTATTTACGACATGCATGATTGAGTGCATGACAATCTGAACTATAAACCATGTGATCAATGCTTCTAAAGCACCATTTCACGATATACGAAATTAATGAGACGATACAGCTATTACAATCACATTGTTTGATATATGTATAGTTTCTCAGAACGTTAGTAGAACGAAACAAATACACGTTTCAGTTTATACAGAAGTGCCCAATTTCTAGACAGCCGGCAATTTCTATATTATTGGGAAATAGGTAAAGGAAATTAATTTGATCAAATCAATTGACATATTGGCAACGAATGCTAATTATAGTTCCGGTTAGAAACGAGAAACTGGAAATGGAACGAGCCATTTTTGTGTCATTTTTATCATTTTCCAGTCTTGGGATTTTGCATTAACCATGGCTTGTACAAAATGGACGAATTTGTGTTCATGGATTATCAAAGAACATCACTTTCCTGAAATCGCCCCCACTGACACCCTTTGACAAAACGATTCATCTACATTTGCCTCGCTAGCCCCAGGTGAGGTCAATAGGGGTACCTGCTCGAGCGATATATGTAATGGTACCCGTGCTTAATTAAGCCGGTGCAAAAAGTTGCAATGTGCCATACATTTGCACTTTACTAGACTCCACTTTTATTATTGTTATTATCTTTATGGAGCTCAGGAGATCATAATGTTAGCAACTCGGTTTAAACATTGATAACATTATGATTCGTGTGATCGTGTAATCATTGTTAACTGTAAAATGCAATTAGGTACGGTTATTATTATTACAATTGGTATTATTGTTATTATTATCATAACTATTATTATTATAAGTATTATTATTATTATAATCATTATCATTATTATTATTATCATAGTTTTTATTATTATTATTATAAGTATTATTATAATAATAATAATAATGATTATTATATCCTGTCGCTGCATTTTAATGGCTCAATAGGAGCTTTACGTCATGCGCTAGTCATCAATATTCATGATACGCCCGCAATACAGAATCTGATGCGATAATTTATCAAATATGAGATTTCATACAAAAATTACAAGTGCAAAGCTAACTTTACTTAAAGCCCCACTGTACTATACTTGTAGCTACATGCTCCCTCTATATAGAAAACATGCCTAAGCGGTGCCTGTTGGTCCCCCATGATCCTCTTTTTCTTATGTTAATTGAGAGTTGAGTTGAACCACCTGTCAGTGACCACGCTAATCCCTCTAATCCCTCCTGGCCAAACTAGTACAGAGGGGCTTTAAAATAAATAACATTGCGACAAAATCGGGAGGCTTACCGTAAACGAATGACTACCCAGGTCGTAACTTGTCCATGAAATCATTGCGACATACTGGTTTAGTCCAGAATCTGGCCGATTTAATTTTGATCTCCACCACACCGTATACTAACGCAAATATTCATATATTCAAATATTAATATGCAGCGCAGGATGGCTAGGTTACGGGGAAAAAAACGCAGCCCGGCTGGCTGCCCAGCCAGTCGGGGAAAATGTACGGAGTGGCCATTTTGTAAGAAAAAAGAAGAAAAAAAGGGCCTCCTCCTTCCTATTTTTCAAAAAGGCAGGACGCTAAACATGTTTTCTTTTTAATGGCCTTATGATTGCCGGGAAGTATCTTGGATATGTTGTTGTAACCAGGCATGTGTATAACAGGCACCTTTAGGTTCACTGTCCTTAAATGTTTTCATTCCTTCCTTCCCTATTAAAGTCCCATTGTTAAAGTCCTTTATTGCCCTCATACATTCCCCTGCCATCTGTAGGCATATTCACCTCATCAAACCTCATTATACATTCACTACCTTGCTCCTAATATAACAGTGTACATTCCTTTCTTTAGTACCACTCTGTGAGTCCTTTCTCCAATCATAATCGTTAGGGTTTGGCTAAGGACCAAAACAATATTCATGAGGAGCTCGTTCATTGTCATATAATATATTTCGTTATTTCTTTTCTTTCTTTCTTTCTTTTTGTTTTCTTTCACCGAGATAACAAATATTTTTTTTACTGTGTAGCACTAGCATTTCAACAACATAGTTGCATATCAGTTTATTCAGAAAACATAAACATTCATGAACATAGCCACGTAAATTTGTCTCTGATTGGTCATTCTTCATGTACACATATTTGATGTTCTATATTGCTTATTGGTTAATCTACATAAACATGTTCATCTTTTCACATCGAGGGATGATGTATCTTATTTAAAACTACTGATACACATATATAACATGAGTCTATAGACTTCCATATGGAGTTGTATTTCCCTTTTCAGCAATGTCTCACACAAATATAGTGACCTGCCAGTGTCACAAATAAGGTATCAAAATACGCTCATCTGATCGTAATTAAATGCCTAAAACACATGAGCTTCCGGATGCTCCGCCCCCTGGACTCCGTTCGCTTCGCTCGCTGCGCTTTACCTGATCGTAAATACTTTGCCTCCCCCCTCCCACTTTGAAAAGCGTTCCGCGGGGCCTGTTTAGTATGTTTGTATGTATGTTATGTAATAGCCGTGTTCACACGATGGCAATTTTGGTCGGCGTAAATGTCGTTTATAGAGATAGTCGGCGTGAGTATGGTAAGGTCGGCGTCAAGGTCGGCGAAGCGACCGTCTGAACGATAGTCGTGTTAGCTACGCCGACGGCCTTTACGCCGAATGATTTATACTCCTGGATTTTTCCAGGAGTAACGCGCTAACACGACTAGAGAGAAGCGTAAGTTGACCGTGTGGATGCTCTCACTTGGCACTAGAAATATCTGTGACCTTTCACAAGGGTTGTTTGTTTACAATCGAATATGAAAATTAGATTTCGCGCGGTTTAGATGCGGAAGCTGGGTTGAGGTCGCCCAGTGCAGGTGGAAGTTACACTGAGTAAGACGAACACGTTAATTCGAACACGCTGACCAAAATTGCCATCGTGTGAACACGGCTAATGTTTATAAGAAATTCTGATGATAGCCTACAATCTGCAACAGATAGAGGTCATGAAAATTACGTAATCAAAAGCGCATTCCATGACATGTATGGTAGGTTTATAACTACACAAGTGAAAGTATTCTTTTCAAAAGGGGGAATCAAAAGCCAGTCATAAAGCACTGCTATCACCAAATGTTGCTAGTTTTCTCTCATATTAAGACATTAAATTGTATCTCTTTGGGGGTATTCATGTTGTTAGGTTTAGGTAATCACTGGCTGTGAGATGGTGACCTGTGAATGATGAGCCTACGGGGCACTGTCCCTTAAATTGTAGGTGAACGGCACGCCCAGTCAGGTGCTAGTTTTCTTTCATTTTAAGACATTAAATTATGCCTTTTGGGGGTATTTATAGTGTTAGGTGTAGGTAATTACTGGCTGTGAGATGGTGACCTGTGAATGATGAGCATACGGGGCACTGTCCCTTAAATTGTAGGTGAATGGCACGCCCAGTCAGGTGCTAGTTTTCTTTCATTTTAAGACATTAAATTATGCCTTTTGGGGGTATTTATAGTGTTAGGTGTAGGTAATTACTGGCTGGGAGATGGTGACCTGCGAATGATGAGCATACGAGGCCCCTGTCCTATAGGTGAATGACACGCCCAGCCAAGTGCTAAGTTTTATTTCATTTTTAAATATTTAATGGTATATCTTTTTGGATTTCATGGTGTTAGTCGTAATTACTGGCCGGGGAGTAGATCTTTGAATTAATTATATTTTCCCTTTTAATTCTTGTTTGTAAGTTTATACGAATGACTTAATATAGGCCTATTTCAAAACTTTAAAACAAATAAATATTATGTTATTGTGCGATAATTATGATTTTTATACAGTACTGTAAAATGGAGCCAATAGGAAACCGGGTGAATGGAAACAAATTTGGAAAAGCTTTTTTCACCTTCTTTTCACCCAGGAATGTTGGAGACCTGTTCCATACTCCATCTTTATCCTAAAAAATGAAAAGGATCTGCATAGTCTTGGGATTAACGTTCTTCTCAAAAAAATTATTTCAGAATTTGTTTTTATTTACCAAAAGTAATTTTTTAAGCATGTTTCACAATAGTATTTTCTCAGTTTCGCGAGAATTCATTTCCTACTTATTGTCATAGTTGCAAATATCACTATTGATCATTTGCTTGTTTGAATACTGTATATCAGAGATTAAAAACAAGAACTATTCACTCTTACTCGCTCTAAATTTTTTGTTATAATTATGACTTCATCTAGATTTATTTGTTGTTTGAATAATGTATCATAAACTGTAGCATCAGTATTCATATTTAATCCGGAAATAATGCATACTATTTTCATTTCTTGTATTCAATATGAATGCCGAAATGAATAGGGTCTTCATTATTCCTGTGAAATTTCTTTTCTTTTATTGCTTTGCTGCAATATTAGGGTGGGAGTAGGGCTGCAGTCTCCCCCTTGATCTCATGGGATGTCGGTCTCTTGCTCCATCAGTCGCATGGGCTGTAGCCTTTTCATTTTATGATATACATTTGCTTATTGAATGCTGCATAGTATAGCAGTGATTAATATTTCCACTTCTAACACGATCGAAACTATCTTAGAAACATCAATCTTAGGCAAGTTCCAATGGCTTGTACGTCACCTTTTTGGAATGCGTAAATATTACAATGACATGACTTTATTACGAAATCTGAATATGATTTCTATTGGGCATACAAAAGGGTATTGAAATTGCCCTTGAGTTGATTGTTAGTGTATTTGCGATCTAGTTTTCAGTCAATGATACTTTTTAAAAAGTGAGATTCATCACACGTTTACAGTATTCCATGTTTAAAGAAAAAAAAGTTTATACTCTTTTTCATTAGGCCATATTCTTCATGCTCATGACTTTTACCATCTAATTTGCTCATTTCAATAATTGTTATCATTTTCAAAACTTATTCCCATTCTTTCCGTGTTACTCTTAGAAAAGTAAAGTCTTGAAAGAATGGTATTGCATGTTTAAATACTGAACATCAAATTCCAAATTAGAATTATCCCCACTCCTTTTCAGCTCTAGATTTACTTTGTTTGACAGATTAAATCGTTTGAATACTGTATTAGCTTATTGGTTATTGTATATATCAGGTTACGATAAAATTATTTATATATATATCTCTCTCTCTGATACTAGATTGTTATTATACCAGATAGTGATTTTCTTGTTAAATGCTGTCTATCAGTTGCATTAATGTGATAGTCTATCACATTAATGCACAGCAATTAATATTTCTACTTTTCTACAACTCGTTAATGGCAGACTTCTAGATTTGCTTCTTCGAATACATATAATGCATATCGGGTTCAAACTGGAATATACATTGCTTTCCCTCTTCTCTTATACTTCATAACTATTACTTATGAAGTATATCGATTTGTTTGAATACCGTTTATCAACTCCATTACAATGGTGAGTTACCTCTCTCTCTCTCTCTCTATCTTCCTGTGAAAGATCGTTTTATCATATTTCTTGATTTTGCTTCTTTGAATACTGTTAATCAGACTCAAGATGAATTATCCTTGTTTTCTGTTTGTCACTATTCGTTAAATGTATAGATTTGCTTGCTTAACATATTGTTTAGGAAGTACAGTGTATTCCCGTTATCTCCCTCTATTGCCTGGTGTAGTTCTTACTTCTGAAATTGATTTACTTTTGTAGAAGTTTCATGTCCAGTGTATTTTTTAAAATAATTATTCCTATTATCCATTTAAGACATTAATAAGTAGACATAAAGTCTAATGTCTTAATTATATTATATATTAGTCTTTATGATTTTGAATTTTGATTTACTCATTTGAATATTTTTCTATAACTGTTACAGTACATTCCAGCAGATTCACAGCAAACTCTATTCTCAATTCCTATGAATTGTACAATTATTGGCTTATTAATCTACTGTTTTCTTTTTTTAACACTGTACAACATATTATTGAATAATATTTCCTTGTTTATTGCACATCATATTCAAATCAAAAGATGTCTCATCCCCCCCCCTCTCTCTCTCTCTTTCTCTGTCCATTACATTATGATTACACTTATAGAAATAGATATACTTGAAATACTTGAAATACTTTAAACTGCTATTATACGTGTCAGATTAAATAATAGCCCTCCCCCTCCCCCTCTTTTTTCCTCTCTATTACTTTTTGTAATCTACGACTTTTAAATCTAGATATTATATTTTAATACTTTCCGATAGATTCCATCACAATTATGGCAAGATTGCTCGTATCCCAATGCATGTACTATTTTTTACTCATTAACATTCGCAGCACCACCCCCTCCCTTTTTCCTTATATTTCTTTGTAACTATAACTAAGTTTAGAATTGCTCAAAAAAATTAATTTGTATAAATGTTTATTTATTAAATACATATTTTCTTTATATTTTGGTCGTACAACTATATTGCTCGTAGATATTCAATCCAATATATCTCGAAAACTGTTGATGCAGCATAGCCTTTTCAGTGACAAACATACAAACAAATGTATATAATGCAAACCCAATAAATGATTCCCTAAAGCGATTAAAGTAATTAATGATAAAAAGATAATACAAACAAAGAAAAGATTACTTTAAAATCAGTAATCCAATACAGCTTTATGCTAGAGCAACCTGCACATTCCTATTGAAAAGAGTACCATTTTGTCCACAGTACACGTTGCATTATTAATGACATTAGGGAACAGTTCCTGCCATAATCACCACATCGTAAGATAATCTCTAGCTCTAATAGAAAACGTGGTTACATAATGGCTGAAAGCTTTCATGAATAATATTTGTTGGTCTCCATGGTTAGAAGAATGTATGACTGGTATAGTGCCATCCACGGTATATTTATAGGAGAGAGTATAGTTTTAGTGGTAGACAGTTTCCTACCATACAACATTGTTTGCCGTATTGGTAATCAATGTTCCACTATTACAACATATTTTTATGTTCAAGATGTGATTAAAAGATGTTAGCAGAATATGTGGGAGAGGGGAATAGGAGGAATTTATAGCGTTTCCTCCAATTGTCTTATATCTTTTTTTTATCAAGTCAATGCATCCCCTCTCTCTCCCTCTCTCTTTACTTGACAATTAAACTGATGCTTTTTACATAACAATGAAGATACATTCATTTTGTAGGACATACCAATTTGGTGCAGCCAGGCAACGCATGAAGCCTGTTCTTCTGAACATTTTCCCCCACTGGTTTTTGGTGGTTTTAGGATAGATATATCCTTACCGTTTTCATACAGTGGATGGTTTAGCACTGAAATACCTGCACCTTTTTAATCCTTTATATATATATATATATATATATATATATATATATATATATTTTACTACAGGTGGTAAGTAAGGTATACTGGGATTCTCTTTCGGAACTCAAGTGCCTTTGCCCATAGAGGGCGCGCTGAAGCGTTTGGTCATAACAAGAAATATATATTTTTTTTAAATGAAGGGGGTGAGCATGGGAGCATGGGGCCCTCCTAGTTGAGCTAAACAAAAGGAATTAGAGGACAGTGGTAGGGAATACCCCCACCCTGAGTCAATGGATGATAAAAGGCAAAATGTGTCAGAATTTTACCCCTCCCCTGTATAACCATCCGTAAACACAACAGATAGGGAGGAGCTTCAATCAATTGCTCCTCTCATTATCTGTGGTAAGCTAGACGGGGAGGGGAAACACATAACATCATCTTCAAATGGGCCCCTCCCCTGCATTACTACCCATGAATACAGTGACAGGGAGGAGCCTAGCTAGTGGCATATATAAGCAGTGCTCCTACGTTGATGGGCTCCTCCCATTATTATACTATGGGGGAGGGGCAATAAAGTACCTCATCCTATACCACCTTCGACTCATATGGAAGGGACAAAGAACCACATGAGGAATATCATTACCTTCCCCCATCATATACCCTCTTATAATTTCATTAATAGTTAAATCCTCATCCTATCGAAGTCGGTTGATGATACAAGAATTAGATTTTGAGTTCCAGAATCTTAAGGATTATTTCCAATTGGTACTAGGGTGATGTTTATTTTATTGGGCATAATGATGTTCATTCTGTCCAACAGTCATCCAACATCTGTTCTGTTGCATGATAGTGTAGTTATCTATCAAGATATAGGCTACTCTACTTGCCACCTGTAACCATGGTAACCGTACGCTCTCTTTGTCACGTGGGACCCACATGACAGGTATGATGGCGAGAGGGGATATTTATCAAATGTCTTCATGACATCTCCAATCACGTCGATGTGGGTAGGGGCGTTGATCCATCGTTGGGGCAAACATTGCATTATTAAGTTTTATATCTAGCCACTTCTGAAATTAGTTGCTAGCCTTAGGATTGACGCCCCTGGGTAATTGTATTGTTTATGTATCGGTACAATACTCATAACTGTGAATTATTGATGCATATTGATGCATTCTACACTATTTACTGACTATATTTGTTTGTGAACAATGTCAATGTCATTGAAACTCTAGAATATGCAAATGTAATATATGCATAATTAGTGTAATATTTTGATATTTTCACATGACATATTGCAATACTGTAACAATATGTATAACGCTATGATCGAATTACCAAATTTGTAAGACCAAAGAATATAAATGTAATTCACAAGTAAAGAAAATGATTTGTCAATATTATCTTTTGTGATGTAATACAAAATGTACTGTTGAAAAATAAATTAAAGAAGAAAAAAAATGCTTACTATATCCTGTTTGTTTTTTCCGATGAATAAAGCTCCTCAAACTTTTTAGATATTTATAATGAGTGCATGTGTGTGTTTGTGTATGTGTAAGTCCTTCATCTGCTACATTCTTAAATCTCGTACCCTTTTCCCTCCACAGTCGTATATCTAATTCAACTATCGTTCTACCTACAACCCTCCTGTTTCTACGAACAACCTATATCCACCACCAACCGACATCCACCACCAAACCTGCATCAATCCACCAACATACCTCCACCAACCCACCTCTTCCCCCTCAACCCTACCTCTACTACCTCCCTACCTCTACTACCACCCTACCTCTACTACCATCTTACCTCTACTACCACCCTACATCCACCACCAACCTACATCAATCCACCAACAAACCTCCACCTCCAAACCTCCACCACTACCTCTCCTCACTCCACCCTACCTTTCCTCCCTCTAACCTACCTCTACTACCATCCTGGATCTACTACCATTTTACCTTCAATTCAATCCTACCTCTACCACTATTCTACCTCTGCCATCCTCCTACCATCTTACTTCAACTGCCATCCATACCACCCTACCTCTACTACCACCCTACCTCTACTACCATCTTACCTCTACAACCACCCTATATAAATCCACCAACAAACCTCCACCTCCAAACCTCCACCACCACTCTCCTCCCTCCACACGACCTCTCCTCACTACACCCTACCTCTCCTCACTCCACCCTACCTCTCCAACAAACCTCCACCTCCAAACCTCCACCACGACCTCTCCTCACTACACCCTACCTCTCCTCACTCCACCCTACCTTTCATGCCATCACTCTACCTCTACTACCATCCTGGATCTACTAGCTAGGCTCAAAATACACGGGGGCGATGGGCGATTCGCCCCCGTGAGCTACGTAATCACCTCCGTCAGATTGCTCATGGGGGCGATTGCAAAATTAAAAATCGCCCCCGTGGAATATAAAATAAAGATTATCTTTACTGTTATAACTTTCACACAATATTGAGTTTCAACTTTCAAACCTTAAACCAATGAAATGAAACTATGGAAGTTAGATTAGCGTGCAGGATTTCTCGCTCGAATTTTTCGGTGTCTAGAGGCCGCGATATTGTAAACAAATTTACGCTTATTCACCGGAAGATGGCGCTATATCTCAATCTCCATATCTCTATGAGATACAAACAGCGGAAGCTCGCAGTGCAGTGGTGCCGTTAGCAGTGCCTATACTGCGTCGGTAGACTACTATCATTTTAACTTTAATTCAATCCTAATTCTACCACCAACCTACCTCTATTACCACTCTACCTCTGCCACTACCCTACCTCTACTACCGGCTTACCTCTACCATCACCCTACCTCTACCAACATTCTACCCCCTACCAAAATTCTACCTCTACCAAAATGTTGCCTCTAGTACAATCCTACTTCTACTGCCATCCATGCCATGCCACCGTAACTACCATCCTACGTCTATTACCATACTACATCTGCTACAATCCTGCCTCTTCCACCAACTTACCTCTGCTACCCACCTACCTCCACTACCATCACGGATCTAGTACCATTTTTACCTTTAATTCGACCATACATCTACTACCAACCTACCTCTACCATCACCTAACCTTTGCCACCACCCTACATCTACTATCAACCTGCGCCTGCTACCTCCTACCTTTACTACCATCCAACTCTGCTACCATCCTTCTTCTTCCACCATCCTCCTTCTACCACCTTTCCTCCGTCTGCCTCCACCCTACCACTACCCTACCTCTACTACCGGCTTAACTCTACCATCACCCTACCTCTACCAACATTCTGCCTCTAACAATATTCTACTTCTACCAAAATTCTATCTCTAGTACGATCCTACTTCTACTGCCAGTACCATTTTACCTCATACCTCTCCTACAAACCTACCTCTACTACAAACCTGCGTCTTCTACCTCCTACCTCTACTACCATCCTACCTCTGCTCCCATCCTTCTTCTGCCACCATCCTCCTTCTACCACCTCTCCTCCGTCTGCCTCCACACTACCTCTACCACTACCCTACCTCTACTACCGGCTTACCTCTACCATCCCCTAACCTCTTTCACCACCCTACCTCTATTACCAACCTGCGTCTGCTACCTCCTACCTATACTACCATCCTACCTCTGCTGCCACCCTTCCTTTGCCACCATCCTACTTCTACCACCTCTCATCCCTCTTACTCCAACCTACCTCTACCACTACCCTACCTCAACTACCGGCTTAACTCTACCAACATTCTGCCTTCTACCAACATTCTACATCTAGTACCATCCTACTTCTACTGCCATCCATGCCATCCCACCGTAACTACCGTCCTACATCTATTACCATACTACCTCTGCTACCATCCTACCTCTACCACCACCCTTCCTCTACTACCAACGTACCTCTACTACCAACCTGCGTCTACTACCCTCCTACCTCTACTACCCTCCTACCTCTACTACCCTCCTACCTCTACTACCATCATACTTCTACTACCATTATGGATCTAGTACCATTTTACCTTTAATTCGTTCGTATCTCTACTACCAACCTTCCTCTATTACCAACCTGCGTCTGCTACCTCCTATCTCTACTACCATCCTACCTCTGCTACCATCCTTCTTCTGCCACCATCCTACTTCTACCACCTCTCCTCCCTCTACCTCCACCCTACATCTACCACTACCCTACCTCTACTACCGGCTTACCTCTATCACACCCCACCTCTACCAACATTCTACCTCTACCAAAATGCTACGTTTAGTAACATCCTACTTCTACTGCCATCCATGCCATGCAACCGTAACTACCAGCCTGTGTCTATTACCATACTACATCTGCCACCATCCTACATCTACCACCACCTTACATCTGCTACCCTCCTACCTCTACTACCATCCTACCTATACAACCACCATGGATCTAGTACCCTCCTACCCCTCTGCTACCCTCCTACCTCTACCACCACCTTACCTCTGCTACCCTCCTACCTCTACTACCATCATACCTATACTACCATCATGAATCTAGTACCATCCTACCTCTGCTACCATCCTTCTTCTGCCATCATCCTACTTTTACCACCTCTCCTCCCTCTACCTCCACCCCACCACCACCAATATTCTACCTCTAGAACCGTTCTAATTCCACTCCAATCCATGCCACCTCATCGTTACTACCATCCTACCTCTATAACCATACTACCATAAGTTATCCAATGAAGTCTACTAGTACTACTACTACTACCTATACTACCATCCTACATATACCACCACCTATTCTCTGCTACCACTCTACATCTACTACCAATATGCGTCTGTTACCTCCTTCCTCTACCTCTACTACCGTCCAACCTCTACTACCACCCTAACCGACATTTCACGATACCTCTTATACGACCATGAACATCCTACCCCTACCACCACCCTACCTCTACTACCACCCTACCTCTACTACCACCCTACCTCTACTACCACCCTTACCATCCTTCCGATCTACCTTACGATCATGAACATCCTACCTATCCCACCTCTACCACCTTTCTACCTCTACCACCATTCTACCTCTAGTACCGTCCTACTTCTTCTACAATCCATGCCTTCCATCGTTACTACCATCCTACTTCTATAACCATACTACATCTGCTATCACCCTACCTATACCACTGCCTTACATTTAGTACCACCCTACCTCTCCTACTTCATCTACCATCCTGGATCTACTACCATTTATCTCTAATTTGATCCATCCTCCCTCTAATACCACCCAACCTGTACTTCCAACCTACCCCTACTACCAACCTTCATCTGCTACCCTCTTACCTCTACTACCATTCTACCTATACACTACTAACATGCATCAGCTAATTTCTACCTCTACTGCCAACCTACTCTACTACCAACCTGCGTCTGCTACCCTCCTACTTCTACTACCACCTTACCTCTGCTACCACTCTACCTCTACCACCATTCTACCTCTAGTACCGTTCAACTTCTACTACAATCCATGCCATCCCATCGTTACTACCATCCTACCTCTATAACCACACTACATCTGCTACCCTCCTACCTCTACTACCACCCTTACCGTCCTTCTACTCTACCTCTTATACGATCATGAACATCCTACCTTTACCACCACCCTACCTCTACCACCATTCTACCTCTAGTACCGTCCTACTTCTACTACAAGAATCTTAGTAGGTGTTGTATAAAGCGTTTGATCAATTTGCACCATTGTACGCTGACGAGGTAAGTGACGTCACTGTGCAATGGAACAAATGGATCAAACTAAATTGCACTCTGCGTCACAATAAACATAAAGCATGGCACGCGCGGCGCATGGTGTGCTGCCTGGCGCCTTTATTCCTGCGCTGCCGGCGGTGGGCCTCTCAAACTCTAGTCAGTCTAGTCTATATCGCCTGCCACGTGCGTGCCAGACCGATATGGTCGACACTAATATGGGCTCCTAGATTCTTTCATTAAAATGATCATGAGCTTACGTGCGCGCTAGCTTATTACGCTACTTCTCTTTGGCAGAACGCCTAACTTTATGCATATAACGCAGAGTTACGGTTAATTACGAACGGGTACATCTCTTTGGCAGAACGCCTAACTCTATTGCAGGCATTTCATGTGCGTCAGAGCACTATCAGTATCACCTATGTATAGTACCCAGAAGAAAGGACCAAGGGTTCAAATTTTCTTTTAGCTGTGAAGAACAATTATAAAGGTTTATGAAAACATTTTTGGTTTCTACTCAATTGACCTTTGAGCCCGTGTTTAGAAATAAATGAACGCTGTATATCGGGCTCCTACCCTCTATAATAGTTTATAATTATTAACTGTTGACATAATCACAAATATGATGATTTTGAAGGTAAAATACGACATGTCCAAATGGAGGTTTTAGAAGGTAATTAGAGCAATCATTAACTGTTAAAATAATCATAAACATGATGATGATGAAGGGAAAATACGATATGTTCAAATTGAGGATTCAGAAGATAATTAGAGTTTATAGATTACTCTCGATTATTCCTATTATGAATAATAACTCGTATTAATCACCGTACAGCGTAAGAAGGCTCCTAAACACAATATCGTGCTCCTATCCTCTATGAATAATAAAAATAATCATAGAGATGATGATGAAAGGGAAAAAGTGACGATTTGTTGAAATGGATGTTATATGTAGACGTGTTGGAGTACAGCGATCAACAAAATACTTGGAATCGCCAGGCTTAAAACCTGTATTGATCAATGTACAGCTGTTTTTATAAACCTTTATAATTGTACTTCACAGCTAAAAGACGATTTGAATCCTTGGTCCTTTCCTCCTCCACACATTTTGGGTACTATATAGGTGATACTGATAGTGCTCTGACGCACATGAATTGCCTATCATAGAGTTAGGCGTTCTGCCAAAGAGATGTACCGTTCGTAACCGTAACTCTGCCATATAATAATAATAATAATAATAATACATACGATTTGTAACCTTGGCGCCAAATCCACTTGACAATCAAATGCTCAAGGCGCAGCTTGTGCAAAAGATGAAATACATGATAAATATGTACAAAAGTGCAGTAGGAAAGGTACAGACATAAATGGTAATGGTAATCAATTATTGACTTACTGACTTAAGCCGTCCACACCATCACTGGGATGTGTGATGGCTTCTGTTTCACAATGGCTTGCCACGCCTTACTATCTTCTGTCAGCCCTAGTGGCTTCAGTCAGGGAGTCAAGGTGTCTGTTGTTGCAGTCTGACTTGATATAGTCCGTCCATCTCTTGGCTGGTCTTCCCCTTGGGCGTTTGCCATGTACATGTCCGTTGAGAAGGATGTGGGGTATCTTTTTGGGTTCATTCTGTTAATGTGCCCAAAGTATCTCAATCTTTTTTGTGGCAACCCTGTCGATGATCGTTTCTTCCATGTTCAGCTGTGTTCGTATGTGTGTGTTTCTTATCCTGTCGAGTCTGGTCACACCCATGATTCTCCTGAGGCAGCCATCTCAAAAGTGTGAAGTCTATTTTTATCGACCTTCTTTAACCCTATGTTAACTGGGGTCAATTTGACCCCCTGTAGTAATTTAGCGACAACTCCGGAACCGCGGCAGATATAAATTTTTCCTTTCATGACTTTTTTTTTTCGAGTCTTACGCATCTTTTAAAACAATTTTTTTGAAAATCGGACGTATAGTTACAAAGTCACGTGACCTTTTGTCATTGCATGTCAGCCCGAAAATCGCTCATTTTTGTGATTTGTGTACAAAACATATGGAAATATCATTTTTCCTAAAAGAGATAAAACATTGGTTATTTGGTCTTGTTCAAAGTTTAGGTGTTTGTTTTGGGGTCAAAATAGATGAATTGTAGTTAGGAATGAAATAAAACAACAAAAAAAATTAAATACATAAGTTAAAAAAAACAATGAAATACATAAGAAATTATCAAAACAAGAGATAACATAAGGAATAACCTGGCTCTTCCAATTTTTTTGTCGTATTATTATTCCAAATGATCTAACAAATATATGTAGTGAAAAAGAATGCTTAAATATGAATAATATATGATTTATGGGTAAAAATGTGAATGTTATGACCTTATTTGCATAAATTAGCATAAATATGCAAATGAGTAAATTTTTCAAAAATTGAAATTACCATAGTATTCTATACACTTCACTTGACATGCGTGCAAATTTTCGCGGCAATCGGCTGTGAAACGGCCGAGATCATAGGGGGGGGGGTGTCAAATTGACCCCCCTTCAGTAAAAACCTGGTCTGAAATAGCCCAGTTAGAATAGGGTTAATGTCCATGCTTCTGCCCCATATGAAAGAATCGACAACACCAGGAATCAATTGTAGGCTAAATTAAACAGATATTTCTTAATATTATTTATTTTATCCTATATGCATAGACAAACTTAGCCGCATGGTCGGGCGCTCGCTCGCGCGCACGTAAGCTCAGACTTGGTATCGGAGTACGAGATTCGATCAGCGCCCTCACCGGATTCTATTCTGTCAGGTAGTTTTCTCACACTCACACAGCCTTGTATCACACATCTCATTTTTACATAGTGTATCTCCTACGGAGACATCGCTCTAAATTATTTTGTGCAATCAAAAGTGTGTAAAAATGAAGTTTACATTGTTTTTCCTTATGGAACAAGACTTGATGTCTCCACAAAGAACTGAGTCTCCATATTTAAAGGTCGGTGGTGCACTCATACATGACTCCACAAGGTAGTGCATTAAAGCACACACACACACACACACACTGAACTTGCGGAGAGAGTTTCCCATTCCACGGTGGCTGATGTTTTTTGTTCATGGGGGAGGGGGTTAACTTTATTGTTGTTGATGATTTAAAATAATGTTTTATTCTTTTTCTCTCAAACTAAATCGAATGCATTAATTGCACAATTAAGGTACAAAATAGTGTAAAATTATGTTACATAACACTTTATACAATTTGTCTTATAACCACAGCAATACAAGATTTGAAAGTAAAAGCTTATATTGATACATATATAAATGCACAGTAGATCCGACTTCCACAATGATTTCTAATTACATTTCTTTTGAAGATACTATGTCCCTTTTACAGCCAACATCAAATTAATATGTGGAACTTTGCAGGAATTATGAATATGTCATGTATGTCCTATCTGTGAAATTTAAACGTTAGCAGTGTTTACTTGCTAGACTTCATGGTCAGACACTATTGAGTGACTGATTGGCTTTTTTTCTTCTTTGGTAATAACAAAATGAGCTGTAAAGGGTACATGAGCATTTGTCTACATCAATAACCCACTTCTTGTAATGACCAAAATTAAACTGATTGAATCTTTGCGCAGCACAAAACGTACGACCATTCGGTACAATGGTCTGAAAATCAGACTATTACTTACTAACTTGGTAGCACTTAAGTCGATTCGACAACTAATAGTCGTTATTTTCCCACTTTATTTAAAGACATTTTCAAGCCCCCTTTTTTTTAGGGAAAATCTTAATTAGTATTATCTTTCAAATGCCGTTGGAATTTAACCTTTTCATTTTTTTTGGCTTGGAAATGGGACATAGTACCTTTAACATAGACAAAGCATATTTCTGTAATTGTTAGAAAAAATAGATCATACAATCATGTAGTCGTTAAAAATAAAAAAGAACCTAAATCGTAACTGCAATGACAATTTTTTAATGAGGAATAAAATGAGACGAGAAATATATGCCTCCCCTCCCCCTTCTAGCTTGTCTCACACACTCCCCTATTCCCCCCCCCCAAACAAAAAAACTTCCACAGCTCCCAATTTCTTCCCCTCTGACTGTTCAATACTGATAAAATGTTCAGTCAATTTGTCTTAATCAAAGCTAAAGTCTTTATGCAAGAGAGAGAGATAGAGAGGGGAGATAGAGAGAGAGAGAGAATATGTTATCTGAGAATTTTCAGGTACAACTATGAATTGCATCCTTTTCAATATGATTCATTCGCTGCCAATATTCAGAATCTTAATAAGACAAAACCATATAATACACCAACGCCGTTAACCGCATCCATCGCTCCAACCATATCTCAAATGCCAAAACACCATGTTGATCAAATATGGAAAGTTGCCAAATGAAATTTGAATAAAAATCATATTAACCATGCAATGATAGGCTTCAGTTGAAATTATAAATTATATGTGCCTGGCTCAGCACTAGTCTCGGAGGTAACAGTCACCGAAGATCCAGAACTTTACAGGTGCTATGCAATGAGTGCAATGTACATGTATATTTAATTTATATCCTTCATCCAAAAATTAAAAACTAAGTATGTAAAGTATAAATAAAT
Source organism: Mesocentrotus franciscanus (assembly GCA_037976565.1). NCBI lineage: Eukaryota > Metazoa > Echinodermata > Echinoidea > Camarodonta > Strongylocentrotidae > Mesocentrotus > Mesocentrotus franciscanus. Next base: position 1,591,033 of record CP137684.1, on the reverse strand, counting down.
ACATCAGAAGACAAGTATCAATTCACACTTTTGTTCAAACTACACACACACGCACACACACTGTGCTTGCAAAGAGAGTTTCCCATTCCTCGGTGGCTTTTTTTTTGGGGGGGGGGTTGATTTTGTTGTTGTTGATTCGGAATGGTATTGTATCCCTTTTCTCTCAACAAACTAAATCGAATGCATTAGTTGCACACTTAAGATACAAATAGCGTGCAATTATATTCCGTAAAACTTTATGCAATTCGACTTATAACCTCAGCCAAACAAGAGTTGAAAGTAATAGCTTATATTGATACAAATATATATAAAAGCACAGTAGGTCCTACTTTCATAATGATTCTCATTACATTTCTTTTAACATAGACAAAGCATACTTATGTTATTGTTAGAAAAAATAGGTAATACAATCATGTAGTCGTTAAAAAGAAAAGAACCTAAATCGTAAATTAAATGACAATTTTGTAACAAGGAATAAAAATGAGACAAGAGATGTATGGTTCCCTCCCCCTTCTAGCTTGTCTCACACACTCCCTACTTCCCCCAAACAAAAAAAACCTTGCACAGTTCCCAATTTCTTCCTCTCTGACTGTTCAATACTGATGAAATATTCAGTCAATTTGTCTTAATCAAGGCTAAACCTTTTATGCAAGAGAGAGAGAGAGAGAGAGAATATGTTAACTGAGATTTGTCGTGTACAACTATGAATTGCATCCTGTAGAATACAGAATAGACTTTTGATAATTTGTGACGTCAGAAGCGAGAGTTTCACTTTCATTATATTGTTTTGGCCGGAAGGGGCGTTTGGTGGTTGACAGCCTTTTTCACGTTTTTGAGATGTGTTTAGATACTGGGAGTCGTCCCCATAAAATCCAGGAAAATCAGCATAAGCCCAAAGTTGTAAGTAAAATATGATGCATATTATTGTAGTCTAATGATCCATCTATGGTGTTGTGTGAATGATTTTGGTGATATTGACGCACAAAGTTAAATTTAAGGTGCTTTACAATTGTATGCAAAATGAGTTGCTACACAGTATAAATTTCACAGTGTATTTACCGTACGTGCATTAGAGTTTGTAGATATGAAACTGGATGGGTTGAACAAACGTGAAATTAATTCAGGATGTTTTTTTTGATTCAAGATAAAGTGTAAGTTGAAAGAAACGTTATGTTTTATGAAAGACAGAATGATTATGATAGAAAGAATCATTCAGATAGAAAATGTGTCATAACATGTTACAAATAATAGTTTAAACATGAATGCTGCTATGAAGTTTAATTTACGGTATGGACTACAGACAATACGATTTATGTATGTGTATGTATGAGGTTACACTATAAACTAGTGATTATTGCTTTTGTTCTTTTTGTATATTTACAGATCGAACCTTACTCAGAGTAAAGGACTTTTGTCTCGTAACAAGGCTTTAGTCTGTGGTTTTCTTTTCGACTCTTGGTTCACCCTAACACATCCTTTTCAATATGATTCAATTCGCTACCAACATTAATAATCTAAATACGATAAATGTACATTATACGACAACGCTGTTAACCGCATCCATCGCTCCAACTCATATGGCAGAACATCATTTTTATCAAATATAGAGAGTTTTCAAATGAAATTTTTAAAAATGCAAATATTCCATGCACTGAGATGCTTCAGTTGAAATCATGAATTCTATGTGACTGGCTCAGCACTGGTTTCTGAGGCACCAGTAGCCAAAGATCTATAATTCTACAGGTACCTCGAAATGAGTGCATGGTACATTTGTTTGATATCCTTCTTCAATTAATGAAAACTAAGAATGTAAGCTTTAAAAAAATTCATTAGATATCAAGAATCAATTCACACCTTTGTCCAAACTACACACAAACACACACACACACACGCACAAAAACACACTGCGCTTGCGAAGATATTTTCCCATTCCACGGTGGCTGTTTTTTTTGGGGGATTGATTTTGTTGTTGTTGATTTGGAAAGGTATTTTATCATTTTTCTCTCAACAAACTAAATCGAATGCATTTGTAGCACAATTAAGATACAAATAGTGTTCAATTATATTACATACAATTTTATACAATTTGACTTATAACCTCAGCCAAACAAGATTTGAAAGTAATAGCTTATATTGGTACAAATTTATATAAAAGCACAGTAGGTCCTACTTTCACAATGATTCTCATTACATTTCCTTTAACATAGACAAAGCATACTTCTGTTATTGTCAGGAAAAATAGATCATACAATCATGTAGTCATTTAAAAAAAAAAAGAACCTAAATCGTAAATGCAATGAGGAATAAACTGAGACGAGAGATGTATGGTTGCCTCCCCTTCTAGCTTGTCTCACACACTCCCCTATTCCCCCTCCCCCAAAAAAACCCTGCACAGCTCCCAATTTCTTCCTCTCTGACTGTTCAATACTGATAAAATGTTCAGTCAATTTGTCTTAATCAAAGCTAAAGTCTTTATGCAAGAGAGAGAGAGAGAGAGGGGGAGATAGAGAGAGAGAGAGAGAAAATATGTTAACTGAGAATTTACATGTACAACTATGAATTGCATCCTTTTTCAATATGATTCATTTCGCTGCCAATATTCGGATACATAATATGATTAAATCACATAATACACCAACGCTGTTAACCGCATCCATCGCTTCAACCATATCTCAAATGCCAAAACACCATGTTGATCAAATATGGAAAGTTTCCAAATGAAATTTGAATAAAAATCATATTAACCATGCAATGATAGGCTTCAGTTGAAATTATAAATTATATGTGCCTGGCTCAGCACTAGTCTCGGAGGTAACAGTCACCGAAGATCCAGAACTTTACAGGTGCTATGCAATGAGTGCAATGTACATGTATATTTAATTTATATCCTTCATCCCAAAATGAAAAACTAATCATGTAAACTATAAATAAATACATCAGAAGACAAGTATCAATTCACACCTTTGTCCAAACTACACACAAACACACACACACACGCACACACACATATATATATATATATATATATATATATACACACAAAAACCCACACGCACGCACAAACATACAAACCCACATACATATATATAAATAGCTATGTGTATATATATATATATATATATATATATATATTCATATACATATATACATGTACATATATATATACGACATGGTTGATATCACCTGTTGTTTATTGAAGCCAAGCTCTCGGCATTTATAGTTTAAGTCGTGGGCTATGCAATAAAGAGAATTTAACAAAATATTACTCACTATTTGGAAATCAGGTATTAAATATTGTAGAGCATATTGGTTTAAGTTGTGGCGTTTCAAATAGGTAAACCAAGTAATACCACCTTACGATTATATATAAGTATATTCATATATATATATATATATGTAGTGTTCTTCAAAACTTGGAAATGGGGCGCAACAGTTGTTCAGAAAAGAAATTGGATAAGTCCGTTAAAAAATGACGAAACAAAATTTGATACTGGGAATACGCAAAAGAAAAAGGAGTGAGAGACACGCGAGAATGACATAACAAAGAAAAGGACTAGAAATACGCGAAAAGTTAAAGGAAAACAAAAGAAAAGGAGCAAGAGAAAGAGAAAATAGAGGGAGAGAGAGAGAGAGAGAGTGAACTAAAATGGAAGACAACAGAGATGTGTGGAACAAAGTTGTAATCAACCTCAGAACTGGGAAGATACCACGATAGATAGATAAACAACATATAACATATGGCTCACATCTACCATGCCTAATCGCATATCACCCCCCCCCCTTGTAATATGTTGGTATGGTATTCTTATGTATTGTTATATGCACTTGTTTTAATTGTACAATTCAGCGTAAGCTGTGGGACAGATTTAGATTTGTATTTCAAAAATGAAAAAAAGGAATAAACCATACTACCAAATGAACTTAAAATTAATTTAATCGAAATTCATCCAATTAAAACAATGCAATTGTTTTATAGAGAAAAATGCATTCACACAAGAAAAAAAAAAAAAAAAATATGGTGCGGTTTGATTTTTCCGATTTAGTATTGTTGTCGTGCACTTTGTGCCTACATATTAATCTCCTCGACCTGTAATTGTTCCACAGAGAAGTTACGGGTATCAGTGGCGGATCCAGGAGGGGGCCGGTGAGCGAAAAATCGACCGGCACGATTATCAAATTTTCGCACGAAGTGGGCCCCTTTTTAGGCCCCTTTTTAGGCCCCCTCCCTTGCCGCCGGCTGGATCCGCCCCTGACGGGTATGGCAATAGCGATCAACGCGATCTGGCTTGGCTCTGGCTGGCGCGATCATCTCAATAAATACAGAGAAATCGGTTGGTGTAGAATCACTTTTAGGTGATATCTCCGCCAACCATAGCTGTAACGTCGTTTAATACGTCAAGACAGATGCGTCTTTCCTGTCGTGCCTTAGAAGAAAGAATCAGTTACCAAGATTTCTTCAAAGTTCATGGTAAGCAAACTATAACATCCATTACATGCTCATTGTAATATAAATCGTGTAGAGTTGACCAATGAACATTTCCTAATGGTACAGAAAAAATCCTACTCTGTGCAGAGTCACGTGTTGTACGCATAAGTCTATGTATTTTAATTTCATTGTGAGCGATATCTGGTAATCTCTGGTTTGATAGATTTTATAGATTTTATACAGATATTGTTTTGGTAGGGTGTGTAATGTAACATTTTTGGGACCGCATAAGGGAGTTAAATTTTTCCCAAAGGGTTATATTTTCACTTAGCGCACAGTTCTGAGGGAAATATGATAGCCCTCCAAAATGTTATATAACACCTTACCAGTCAATATATGTTATATTAGATAGCCTTGATCACACGTTGTTATAAATATACGATTAATGAAATAGCGATATCATGCCTTGGTTTTTTTCTCTCGAGCCGTTCAGCCTTCTGCATCAAAATAATGAGTGTTTACCTAGGGTTTTCGTAGCCGCATCAGTAATGATTAGTTATTGTTCCGATTCCTGTTTCACTTCCTGTAAATTTACAATTTTTGCACACGATGCTACTATTCTTGCCTTAGATACAAATTAAAAAAATTGATCATTTAACCCATAAACTGAATATTAACTTGAATTATGTATAAGCCTGGTGGGTTTTTGCAATAAGCTGCCTTTGAATGTTTCTAAGACTAAATTTGTTACTTTAAAAAATGCTAGAAATATCAATCCTCTATATATGACAATATCTCTATTTATTTCTACAATAAATTAATTGAACAGTGTAAAGTTGTTAATAACGTTGAAGTACTTTTATATGAATCTTGGACTTCTCATATTAATTATTTTACAAAAACGGTTTCTCAGAGCGTCGGTATTATTATTCACTTAAAAATAGTTTTTTTCTACTACGTATCTTATTCATGTTATATAATGCATTTATTTTGCAATATATTATGTATTGCAATTCTGTATGGCCGACAAAACATCCCTCTAGGTTACTCAAATTACATCGACTAAAGAAAAGGGCATTACGACTTTGCTCTGATTCCCCTATCTTATCGCCCTCACAACCTTTATTTAGAAGATTCAATACTTTACATATTTATGATATTAATAAATTACAAATTGCGTCATTGATGCAACGATTCTTTTCAAATTCACTACCTCAAAACCGTATGCACCTATTGAGTCTTAACAATGCGGTCCATACTCACTACACAAGAAACGCTGATAAATTCCATCATTGGAATGCTTCTTCCAATATATTAAACAATTCGTTCCGTTATGTAGGTCCTAAAATTTGGAATTCTCTACCTGCTTTTTTACAGTCTGTTCGATTTAACGATTCATTCAAAAGACTTTACAGGAAACATCTTCTCTTTTTTTATAATGCATAATCTATTTATTTTATAACCACATCTCTCATACGAAAAAGAAACCCCCCCCCTTTTTCTAAGCATTTGTTATTTTTACCGTTGGGCCTGGTGTATTCAACTGTCAAGCCTTATTGGTTTGTACGGATGCACCATTTTCCATTTGTACTATGGTTAATACTTTCATATTTTCTTTATATTTTGAATGCTATTATGTCAATTAATATGTAATTTTGATATAGTTATCTGTTATGATATTCCATATTTTATCTTTGTTTATATTGTCATGATGATGGAAATAAATGTCAAAAAAAAAATAAAAAATCTTAACAAATTAGTCTCTCTTGAAGACAGAATAAAGTGGCAGATTATTGTCTTTTTTGCACTGGATTTCCTTTTTTTTAAATTTCTTTCGCGTTTTTGGCAAAATATAATGCAGTACAGAAGACATAAACGAGGTGTTAAATTTTAATAAAAGAGAGATCAAAACTAATTTGACTATATACAAGTATTTTTTACCCTTTGTTTGCAACATATGTTCCGTCTAATCTTTACTCGCTGTGTTACTCTCTGAAAAAAATGCAGAGTTGTCCATGTTTGATTGAAGAAAACAAAGCATTACCTTTATCAATAAATATTTTCCTTTCCTAACTTTATAACTTACCATGTAGCACCTTGTTTATTGGGTCTTGTTACATTAAAGAGGGATTACATATTTAAAGAAGAAAACATGTAAGATTTACGATATCTTGCTGTCCCTGCATTCAATCGTTCCAACGCTATCCAGACACAAATGATCTGCGCTGGCAAGAATTCACCTGCTATGATTAAGGTGGTGGCGGTGATGGGGCACTGGCGTATCCAATATTTGCATCTTAACTTATGACATTTTTACCTGGCACCATTTACCCAGGGTATACTTGAAGACAGTATAGAGTGCGTTATGTGATGTGAAAGGGTCGTCTTACAAATCATTTATGTGTGGGACGGACCTTTAACGTCATCATCCGAAAGATGTATATGTGTCGTATAGTCGAGTGGTCTAATCACTCGACTGGACATGCAAAGGTCGTGGGTTCGATACCCCGGTATATTGTTATATCTCTTCAGGTTCTAGATCCTTGCCCTCGTTGGTTAATTGAATTTAGGGCCGTCTTGTTTTAGGACCCTTTTTTGTGCACCACAAAAATACTCATGTTGGAGGGTAGGTGGGTGCGTTGGGTGCGCGTGTGTGTATGTGTGTTTGTGTGCCATGTGCTCGTTCGGCGCTAAACTAAGGACAACTTTGGAGCTGAACTTAGCTCCTGACTTATAGCACCTTTTTTTTTAGTCTAGTGACAATGTAAGTTCGTCTTCCAAATATAGAGAATTAGATTTAAAGGTGCCGTAGACGAGTGGTTTAACTACTTTACTGGAGATGCGAAGGACGTGATTTTGAGCCCCGGTTTGGCACTCGTCCATTGGCAAGAAATTAATCTACATTTGCTGCCCTCCACCCAGGTGTTGAATAATTACCGATAGGTAGAAGTTATTTGAAGGATGTGAGCACCGAAATTAGTTTCTTCATTGGAGCCGGGATAATAATGGACCGCCTTGAGCATCTAAATTGCACGATATGGGCGTGTTAAAAATACCCAGTATTAAACGAATTATGTGATAATTTCTTTACAGAAATTTATAAAGAGTTCGGATCCTCTTTTTGTAAAGTTGCACAATACTTTGCGAGTCAGGGTGATTTAATAAACAGCAGACTTTTCCAAAAAGGCCATTTTTCAGATTTAAAGTAACATGCTTTTAATACTGGACTGGACATTTTTTTTCCTTTTTTTATTTGGTTAGGAACACCCTATTATAATCGATTATACATCATGTTAAAGCGGATAATCTCCTATTCCAAGATCAGCCTCATCATTAAAGCTAAAATCCATCCTGATGTCAAATTAGCAGAATATCAAAGCAGGAAAATGAGAATTACAATAGGGAAAATTTATTGAAGATCAAATTTGAGAGCTAGCTTATCTCAGATTTGTGTAACGAACCCCCCCCCCCTCCCCCAAATAAATAAATGAATAAATACAATGTTAACTATTTAAATTATAGAAACATTTACTGTCGTTGCATTATGTTATAGAAAACATTCTATATAATATGTAAATAATCACACGGACACCGCCTCCCTGCGTCTCCCGGAACGACTGCCAAATCGGTAGCATTATCTGAGCGATGGGCTGTCTCCTTTCAGATTACACAGTTTCAAACAAGTAAGGAAGCGAGTGAGCAGAATTCTCGGGACTTTTTTTAATGCTGACGGGCTTTGGTGGTGTTTTTGCTATGCGATTTTCTATCTACAGTATAAAAATCAAAGAAATCACAATCCTGGATGACGTGAATCTAATGAATGCTAAATGACACAGCTAAAAAAGAACCTCATGAGTTACACATTTCTAGAAAAAGACATTTTATAGTCATATATGTAATTGAAACAAATTGGAAAGTTGTCGGGCACTACGTCATAGTAACATTACCGATTCAGCCAAGTTATACATGAGAATCAGAAAGGTTTTATATCAGGGCGCTTCATTGGAGAGAATATCCGTTCGTTATATGATATATTATTGTATACTGATATCAATGATATTCCTGGTTTATTGCTGCTTATAGATTTTGAAAAAGCATTTGATTCTGTTTCTCACGATTTTATTACAAAAGTATTGCAATTTTTAAAGTTTGGTCCCTCTATTGTAAAATGGTTTAATGTATTCTATGAAAATGCTCAATCCTGTGTATTGATAAATGGACATCCAGTGTCTCCAAGATTTTCGATCGAGCGAGGATGTCGTCAAGGAGATCCTGTCGGCTTATTTGTTTAAATTATGCGCCTAAATACTAGGTATTTTGTTTAGAAATTCCGACTCCATTGTTGGTTTGAGCTTACCTGATAGACAACTTAAAATAATTCAGTATGCAGATGATACTCTTCTAACATTGAACGGGTCAGTAATAAAATTAAACAGAACATTACATTTTTTAGATGAATATAATGCAATGTCTGGTAATATACATAAGACATATGCGATATGGATTGGAGGATATAAAAACAAGAGAGATGGTGTTTTTTGGATAGAAATCTAAATTGGGTGTTCGATGATTATTTCAGATATTTAGGTATAGACTTTTCGACGGATTTGCACAAATTGGTAATTCACAATTATAATGAAAAATTTAAAGAAATCAGAAGTCAAATGACATGGTGGTTATTAAGACGATAGTGAACTGTTCTTGGAAGAGTCACTGTCGTTAAATCATTGTTGGTATCCAAATTAAACTACCTTATTTTGTCTTTTGAAAGATATAAATGCCAACTTTTATAGTTTTATATGGGGGAGAAACCTGATAAAATAAGTAGAAATCAAATGTCACAAAGTTATGCAGCCGGAGGGGTCAAAAATGACACACATAGCCAATCATTAAATATTTCCTGGATTAAAAGATTTGTAAGTGGCTCAATAGATCGCAACATCCTCTGTCTTTTGCAATGTTTCTTGCCTGAACCGCAAAATTTAAAATTATATATGGGAAACAATTATTTTCGGGAACTGGCAGGTAAAACAAAGAACCCTTTTTGGAAAGAAATGTTCATGGCTTATAGTACACTCTTGTCCACGCATTGTGATAACATTTCCTGCCAACCCTTATGGAATAATGATTACATTAAAATAGGCAATAGCCCAATTTATAGTAAAGAATTATGTAAGAGGGGAGTTCGTTTTGTCAATGATATTTTAGAGACAAATGGTGATTTTTTTTCTCTCTGGAAGATTTCCAAGATACGTATAATATTTAAATAATTTTTCTTTTTATCGTGGATTATGCGATGCGATTAGAGAAGGCTTTAGCAATTGTATTTTTAACAGGGTGCCACAACCCCTTTTACCAGATACAATGGCATCGGTTATGAAACGTATTAAAGGATGTTCACATATCTGTGCAATTTTATTAAAGAGAAGAAAAGGAGAAAGTTAGAGTTTTCTTAAATGGAAATGCATTTTCGACCTGAATGACAAGAGTTGGGAAACGTATTGTTCCATTGGATTTAATTGTACCATTGATGTGGGCTTACGATGGTTTAAGGTTTTGCAACGTATATTATATACGAACGATTTACTGTTTAAAATTTATATAGTCCCAGGAGAAGAATGTACATTTTGTAATGAACAGAGTGAAACAGTTATATATCTGCTATGTGAGTGTACTCATGTTAAACAAATTTGGGATAGGTTGGAACACTGGATATATACTGGAACCGGGAATAGAATAATATTTTCACTACAAGATAAATTATTTGGTTTTAGAGAATCAAATAGTTATGCATTGAATTGTATACTGATTGTGGTGCGACAGACGGTGTATACTTGCAAAATAAAGAAAACATTGCCCGACTTTGATAATATTAGAGTTTCGATTATAAATTATTTCAAAATGAAAAGCATATTGCAGATTCGAATTGTAGAAATAATAAATTCACAAGAAAATGGTTTCAATTCAGGAATTTATTTATATAAAAAGATATTCTTCTGGTTTTTTTTAAATAATCATTTGCAGTGGTCACAACAAATTAATTGTATGTAGCGCAATAAACAGACGATAATATGTGTCTTTTGTATTATTTTTCCTTTTTGTTGTTCACGAATATCAGAAATATATTATTGAAAATATGTATCACTTCTGTCAACTCGACAGTTCAACAAATATTTTTATCTTGAGTAGTCAATTTCATTCAAAATATAAATATAAATTACATTGAATATATGTTTTTTAATATGTTTCAAATGAAATTCAATAAAATCCCTGTGGAGGAAAAAAAATGAACAAAAAAAAGTTGAAGTGCCCATACGTATAGTGATTACAAATTTCAACAATTCATAGCTGTCTTTTATTTGTTTGTCCATTTTTGCTGAAAACTTTATCATAATAATTCTCTGAATTTTCTACTTTCTTTTAGAGTACTAGTCTTTTTAAGTTTAATTTTCCTTTAAAATCCCAGAAAATGAAAGACCCTGATAGCTTAACACGCTCGTCGGTGCGAAGAGACTGCAATGATTGCATCCAACTGAAAATCAATGCCGAGGTTCTTTCCGGCAAACCAGTGTCGCAGCCATACAGTTGACTCTGGCGATTTCATCTACCAACATATTGTAAACCGACAACAAGAACCTAAAGGGTTGCGTTTGTATTTAGCTCAAACAATACCACATTCCCAGCGATTACCCGACATTTGGCCCTGCTACAATTGCTGGGTTTTATTTCGTCAAAGGTATATGGTAAGGGCTAGGGTTACATTTTGGCTTTAGGTTAAGTATAAGGTTAGGGTTTAAGGGTTAGGTTTAAGGGTTAGGGTAAGTAGAGCGTTGGGTTTAGGGTTAAACTTCAGAATTTGCTTAGTATAGGACAGTGATGCAGAGAAGTTGTCACAGTCCGGGAGCAAGTGCCATACAACCTTCGAATCATTCATTTTGGGCAACTCACCTTTAGATGCGCAGGCCCCTACTGTAACACTCTCAGTACATTATTTTCTTGATTTGTTGATATATATCTTGTAGCATTCGCGTCCAGCCAGAATGATTGGCGGAAACCCTGTTTTTCTTCTTATCATCTCGACACTGGTAATAATTCAAGATGTCAAACGCTGTTGGGTTACGGCAAATGGGCTTCCGATCCAGCACGGCGTCCTCTTTGTCGGCGTCGGATATAACATTATAGAGGGTAACCCTGAAGGAGGTGACTTAAATACTGGAGGCGTAGATCCAGGTATACTGATCAGTCGACGGATCTTCAAGTTCACTTATCACCAAGGGCAAACAACTTCTGACCAGACGAGTCGAATTCCTGACGAGGTGGCGTTCGTACGGCGAAACAGCGCCTTTTCGCAATCATCACTGTCAACGTTTTATGGCACAAAAAGTTACGCTTCAAAACTCGCCGCGCAAGTTGAAGTAACAGGTGAGTCTTATCTATACTTGGCAAATCAGATCTGACGGAATGGAAAATTGTACAATTGTACAATTTACTTGCAAAAAATAGACCTTTGCAGACAGGGGTGTCCCTTGAAGAGGGGGTGGCGCGGGTGAGACACCCCCACACTTAGCCTCTTGTCGATGGCCCTGGCGGTGTTGGAGTCCGTAAATTCTGGCGAGCGAAGCGAGCCAGATACGAGGCGCTTGCGCCGAGGGCCTCTTAACAAGTGATCTGAATTATATATTCATGAGACCCGATTTCCTACTGAATTATGCATGTATACGTGAATAATGTAACCACCGCAGCGATTGCCCAACACAGACCCGGCCAGTCTCACTGCTCACGGAGGAAATCCGCACAGAGCGGTAGATATTACGTCACAGTAGCTCTCTGATTGGATGATTTTCACCGAACTTCAGTTGGGTCGGAATATTCGCCAAACAAGGAAAAACATAAGAAATTCAGATCACTTGTTAAGAGGCCCTCGGCGCAAGCGCCTCGTATCTGGCGAGCGAAGCGAGCCAGAATTTACGGACTTCAACAGCGCCAGGGCCATCGACAAGAGGCTACCCCACACTAAGACATTTTGTCGGTAATACGCCGCCTCGGTTGGCAAAAAAGGAAAGAGAAAAGGGGAAATAAAAAAATAAAAGGGAGAAGAAGAAAGGAAAAGGGAAAGGAAATGAAAAAAAAATGGGGAAAGGAAAGAAAACGGAAGGGAAAGATAACAATTTATGTGAGATGAGAGATATTAGAGATGAAGAGAAAATAATTAGAAGAACGATAACGGCCAAAAATTTTTAAAAATTGGAGCATAAAAAAAGGCAAAACTACATTTGTTAAAAAGATTTTTCTCCCGTTCGTCGTGTAAAACATATCCTAAATCATGTTTTTCACGTAAGTGCCGTATCCGTTAAAGCGCTGCTCAAACTGTATTATGGATAACAAATTATTGTAGGTCTTCTAATAAGAAAAGATTCTCCTGAGTCATACATTTCATTAAAGGTATAGACCAGTTCTGGTCATGCGATTGCATTGTGAAAGAATCGTTGTGGAATCGATCAGAAAATGTTGATCATCTAGCATATAAGTATTGGTGTGTACTGCAAGGTTCTGGGATCATCAAAATGATAAGAAATTTGGCCCATTCTTGGTAAAGTTACAATCACTGTACACAGAAAGATGTATATGGGACTATGCGATATCTATCCAGGCCGGATCGATATGATAATTTACCAAATATATCAATTGGTAGGCGGTTCCCGGCAAAATTTGTATCATCACGTATTAGTCAAAACATATTCTTTCACATGATTGGTAATAAGAGTTTCCATTCATTTTTTTGAGAGGGAGGCGTTTCCAAAACTGGTCTATACCTTTAAAAAAAAATCAGTCATTTTGTGTGTTGAAAGAAATCGGAAAGTTGTTCTTCACTACGTCCTAGTGGCATTACCTATTCAGCCGATTTGAAGAGCCCATACGTAGAGTGATAACAACTTTTACAATTTCTAAACCGTCTTATTTTTGTCCGATTTCATTCAAACTGTCACATTTCTGTTTCTCAGATTTTTTTCTTCTAATTTATTACAGATTAGTTGAACGCGAAGCTTTTACGGATGGAGTCCGGGCCCACTAAAGGGCCCCGGAATAGGTTGAACCTTAAAATGCTTTATGGTACATTCTGAGGCATTTCTGAATGCGTAAACTGAACATTTATGTGAATATTTCTTTGCTTTTTTTTGGGAAGTAAAAAAAAAGGGGGGTCGTGCGCCCCACGTCCCCCACCTCTGGATCCGCCACTGCTCCATGACTTCCATTCCTATTGTTCCTCGTAACCTACAACCAGCACCACCAATCATGCCAATCTCTTTCGATCTATTTCTTTTAGGTGGCTACGAAGGTGTCACGACCGAGGTCCAATTCGCTGCAAGTGCCCGTAAGTCGTCTACTTCCACTTACTAGAGTTCTAGATTTACACGACGAGAACGTGGACTGCCACGTATGACATTCACTGGCAGTGCCCGGCAGTGCCTTAAAAGGAAGTCACATTACCTTAAAAGGATGTCACCGTGGCAGTCCACGTTCTCGTCGTGTAAATCTAAAAGTCCCTAATAATATCTTAGTCGCGCTAACGGGTCCCCCCACACCGACAGCATAACGAACAATATATTAAATTCATCTGAATGGTTGTTAGATTCGTAAGATCTCCTCATCTCCATCTCTCCCATCTTTTGTTCTCTCTATCTTCACAATTTTGTTTATTTTTTCTCAATCTCTGAATGTTATTCCCTTTATTCTCTTATAGGCCTATACTTTCATCTCTTCCTATAAATATCTATTAGAGGTGGATCAATAGTTCTGTGGCACGAGGTGGGGTGCAAGCGTGAAAATTCTGTGACAGGCAATAAAACAAGGATAATAGGTTAATCAGGCCTCTTCTTCCTTTTTTCGACCTTTTTTTGGGGCTGAGGACATTATTGAAGTCCATTTGAAGTCTGTTGATGTGACTGAGGTTTGAAGAGAGAGAATTCTAAAGTGTTTCAATATACTGATATATTATGTCATTGTTTGGTGACCTAGCTGTTGCAGAATCTTTGTGAGGAATGTTAGATTGGTGTGACACTGAAGTGTGAAGAACGGTATAATTTCTTCGGAATGAAATCATGGCAAATTATATTACTATTAATGTGTAGGCCCTACCAATCATCTATCTATAGCTAGAGTGTATGAATTCAATGGAAGAAAAAGAAACTTTGCATGGCATTATGTAGGTTAACCATGTTAACGGTTAAAGAGTATGAAGAAAATGAATAACGGAAATAATTACTGTAGGTTACCAACAAGTGGCGGACAGAACGTCTAGTGAAGGATCTGTGTTTCTAAGTAACGAGACAATCACAAACCTTGGTCAAGCACGTTACCGGACGGATCTTGCGCGCACTGGGAAGCATTTACTCACCCGGCTTTGTGGCTGCAGCCTGCAGTCTTCCAAAGACCTACACTGAAGCAGATAAGACGAAATATATGGAATTCATGGAAGACTGGGGAACGGTAAAAATACACCCTTAAAGATCTCATGAGCATTAATGCTGTTCTTCCTGAGGCCCCGCAATTATTCTGACTATTATGTGTATCGTGCAGTATCTATCATAATTATTTTTCGGAATTGTAAGTGATATAAATATGACATGCTAGGCAAAAGAGAAAATTTCGATTCGCGAACCCAGGCACATATGCTTTTCTTTATTATTTTACTATTATTTTGAATTTAATATTCTTTCATTTTTCATGGTAAAACGAATTAATGAATGTAAAATAAATGAATATTAGATAAACTATATAATATCTACTGAAAAGGTGTTATATAAATATAATAATTATTATTATTATTATTATTATTATTATTATTGTTCTTTTTTTTAAATAGTAGTAGTAATAGTAGTAGTAGGAGTGGTAGTAGTGGTAGTAGTAGTAGTAGTAGTAGTAGTAGTAGTAGTAGTAGTAGTAATATCAGTAGTAAGTGAGTAAGTAAAGAAAAGAATGAATAATAATTATAATAATTATAATGCTACTTCTACTAATAATAATAATATTACTAATTGATACAAAAACCAAAAATAACACAAAATTATAATTTTGTTTTCTCCTCAATAGCATGCTATTGTAGGTTAATTTGGGAATCAGAGAAGGTGAAAACTTGGAAGAACAACGATCATTCATCAATTACGCAGCTCAAAATGTAAGAATGCTCAGCAGAATTTGCATTTGTATGTATATGTTTGCGTGTGTAAGTACGTGTGTGTATAAATGTGTGTGTGCGTGGGAATGGGTAATGCCATGAAACTGTCTTTCAATTACTTTGTGTTTCAACATTATGCTTGCGCGTCAGCGTAATACGCTCCTTTGACTGTATTGAACGATAGTGGGTTTTCGCAACTTGTGTTTTGACCCCAAAAGCCATTATTCTGACCCATAAATCAAATCATACAGTTTTATGGACAAATATGGTTAATCCCATATGGAGCAATTTTTCCATGAACAACACAACGGCAGCTGTTAATTTTAAAAAGATAATTAAATTTGGTTAGTATTAAGGGAATTTTACATCTACATTCAAAGAGTGCAAACAAAAGAAATCGGGGGCCCACCCGCAAAATGTATACGTTACTTGATTTTCCCCACCATGTTATGGGCCGACCACTACATGGTACACTCTACATCAATACAGGCATCTTCATTTTTAGATTAAAAGTGAAATAAAAACATAAGGCCAAATACATGAAAATAGTGAAGGATGGATGAAGTGTCTAGCGTGTTGGAATGGTGTTAATGACCTTCGATATTTCTGAAACTGCGCTCACTTTCTTTAAAAGCTAGTAGATAACAGACATTGCTCTTGAATTTAGATGACGTGAATTCATACAGCTATATTGCTCTTTTATCACTTTTAATAACAGTATGTCAGATTGTTTCTACTGCAGCCAGTTTGTAAAGTTAGGAGGAGAAGAAAAAGAAAAGATGGCCTTTGGGTGAAAACAAATCAACATAAGGGCATATCCATTAGAAATCGTCTCCGGATTATGTAATGCGTTATTGTCTTGTTCACGCATTCTAATATATGAAATCCAAGGCAACTGAAATTACCTTAATTTTTTAGGAAAAAGTTGCGATCGTGATAAAAATTGACAATCCTCAGTGCACAAACCGCTTTTGATTTGTCCCTATAGGCACTTTGATCTGATTGGTTTACTTTATTTAAAAAAATTTCCATTACCATTACCAT